>JBBBVT010000019.1:574602-594737 GCA_037177035.1 Craterocephalus eyresii | reverse complement strand
TTTCATCAGAACAGGTCAGTCAAGCAAAATACTTACTTCCAAGCTGCTGTATGACGATGATAATGCTGCATAGAGCCTCTTTAATTAAAGACATACAAGTGAACAAGTGTTGATGAGGAAATTAATTGGCTGCATTTTTCCAAAATGTACTTTCATTTTACATTAGATGATTGAAATAACCAGTAAATTATTACCTCAAATCCTTCTTTATGATTCACTTTTATATTCTTAAGGTCTCATCTACTTGTGCCAGCCTTTTTCCAGGCTCTACACCATCATTGTGCCCATGCTGTGCTAAGAACCGAAAAGCCAAAAGATGGTTGGTTTTTAAAGCCTTCGGAGTCCAGGGGCCATTTTTGGGTGTTTTCTCGCCTAACACGTCTTGTTTGCTGATAAAACAGTCATCTTATGATGCATGATCAAGTATTATACATTTTTCTTTTCATGACATCCTGGCTTTCCACAATATTCATGATGCACTGGTGTCACATGAATAGTATAAAAATTATAGAATCATAAAGATAGAGGAACAAAAAAAATGCAAACATTTACTGAAAAGGCCCAGCAAACTGCAATAGAAATGTTATTTTGGGTCTTGGAGATACTGAAGTAAAAAATTAAACCTGTAACTATAATACAAATTTCAAAATTGTCCCATAACTGCAAAAATTTCCCATCTGCTCACTCTTTCTGATGCCATTCTTGGCATCAGAAAGAGTGAGCAGATGGGAGATTTTACCCTTTGCAGTGTATTTTTCTTATATAGAATTTAAAAAAGTTGCACAAAAACAAGTAACAAGGCTAATAGCAGCATATATTACAGTACTGTTTGAAATTACATACAGTACTATTCCATTGAGATATTAGTCTTTAGACATCAGTTATTGCTTTCATAACACAGTTTCATTCATAGACTGACTCTCACGGGCAGTTTAGTTGAGTCAAGCATCATCTCAACAACTAATAATCTTTGACACAGCATGTCAAGGCAAAAGGCTCTACAATTGGATCTTTTATACTGGGACTATCGGCTTAAAGCTTGAAGGGTTTTCTTCGCAGAAAAAAGACAGTAAGTCGCTATCTGTTACCGTTCCTGAGATATACGCAGTTTTGTCAAACATGTGTTCAACTGTGACAACCTGGAAGGGTTTGTGCATATTCCAATCTATTTATTTACTGTGGATTTAAATACTGTGGATTTTATCTCATTTTAAAATAAAAACATTTAACTACGATATTATGATACACAGCTGGACATAGTTTCTGGATGTAACCCCAAGTGGACATCTATGAAATTGCAATTATCTTTTTGTCTTCATCATCTTTTATCCCACAAGACAGCAGCGAAGAAACTTCATAGCTCATAAAAAAAAACCAACAAAAAAAATGTAACTTCAATAAAGCTGTCATTCATCTTGAGCTGTTGCCTCTTCCGATGTTTCAGGTCCTACCTCATGGTTGGAAAACAGCCGCACTCCCTCCATCTGGTGAAAGACGGGGTAATGACTGGCATCGATCTCGTCCCGTCTATAAACATCTCCGGCCAATAGGAAGGCATCCAGACCAGACCTAACCAGGTCCGTCTGGTGGGCTGACGTGTGAGCGCGAAGCATCATTTTTCTGGACACAAGAAGTAAAAACAGCTGGTGGGTTTAGACTGAAGGTTGTTTTAATCCAAACATATGTTCAGGATTCCATCTTTCTGAACAGAATCCGAATTACACCTGATTTGTTCCCCCTCCCAGCTTGTCCTGTCCAGCTTCATGACATGCTGAATAAACTGAATTTACAAACATGCCTGAAAGGTGGGACCAGTGACTTGTCTGTCTTCTGTGTAAACAGAAATTCTGGTAGCACTTTACATTACATCCCAGTAATAATATGGTAATAGTGTGGTGAGATGATGTAATACAAAAGTAATAACTGGGTAATATCCTGGTAGTAACACAACAGGGTAACAACTAGTTAGAACAGAGGCTAAGATCAAACCTACAAAAAGCCTCTAGGACCTATGGGACCCATAAATCCTCATAAATCACTAAAATTCCCTTTGATCACCATCAAACAGACTGTGCTTAATCAGGGTGAAACCCAGGAAATTCGACCGACTGTTAAAAAACAAAGTATCTTGGACCTGTAGGCTAATGCTGTAGCCACACCACAATAGTGTGCTGGACTCTGGTAAATTGGGGACAAGGTTAAGTTGGGTGAAGTGCAACATTCTTCCAGACCGAGATTGTGTTCAGTCTGCTCAAGCGATTCAGAGCTTTTGAATAACATACTTCACTCTCCGCTAGAGTGCCGCTGCACCAAGAATTCCTTAAGGAGAAAACTCTTTAATCTGTTTCAGGGGTGTCAAAGTCAAGTCCCCTGGGGGCCACAATCTGGCAGGTTTTCATTGTTTCCCTGGTCCAACACACCTCAATTGCAACAAATGGATCAAACAGCTTCTTGTCTACTTCTTCACAATGACCCTTTAATTTCAATCAGGTGTGTTTGACCAGAGAAACTACAAAATGTCAAGATAAAAAATCCTTTATCTATGTTAATGCAAGACAATTTCAGATCCTAGTACATAACAGCTAAATGTGGAGCTGCATTAGACTCTAAAGGTCTTTGGTCGATCATATTTCCATCAAAACTTTTTCAGAGTGCCAATTACTCCCATCCAGAACTGCCTGTTGTTCCACACAGGCATATTATTTGGTTTTATTTACCCATGAACCCACAACAAGCTTTGTTTGTAGTCTGCTTCCTGTATTTGGTCCGCTTAAAGCAAATTGAGATTTCTGTTTGTGGGCAGGCCGAGCCCACTTATTTGATGCAAATCAGAATACGTACACACACTCACAATCCCCAAATAAGGCAGACTGTCTGACCAAACGGACTAGGATTTGAACCAAAAACGTTGGTGTTGTGCACCCTTAATGAAAGGATGTTGGATACTTTTGCTCAAGAGGACCAGCAAAACACTGCCTGAGATAGCAAGGAAAAATGGTGGGGATTGGGATAAGAAGGTACAGAAGTGCCTTCAGACACCGAGCACTCACCTGTTTAGGTAGTAGTTGTCTCCTCGTTTCCTACTGGGGTGGCCAGGTGGGATCAGCAAGCTGTTAGTTAAACACACAAAGACTCATTTCACAAATCCTTGCAAAGATTTGTATAAATATTCTGAAACCTCCTCCCTGTAAACACTGTAGAAACCCACAGATGACTGCTTTTTTGGATTTGTCATGTGCTGCTTCTTTTCCTGGAGTTTATTATCCAAAGTGTTCTCTTTAACATGAGGCGAGATTTGTTGGAAGGAAGATTAAGCATAAAACAAGAGGACTACTAATCAAAGTAAGCAGATCATTTTTTGATAGGATATTGTTGCTTGTCTGAATTAAATCCACATCACATTACAAGTAACGTTACAGGACTGGCCAGAAGTGCCTTCCCTGAGGAAAGTACCAGGAACTTCTACAATTTCAAAACCTTTAGTGAAATCAAATCTCTACAACTTTTTGATGGAGCCATAAAAACACACTGACAACATGTGTTAAGTATTAGAAAAAATCTGATGATTTATTCAAGTCCATCAAAAGTCTCCTCACCTGTCAAAGTTCTGCTCCACAGTCACCACAGGACTCAGGTTGTCATGAACAGAGAAGAGCGGGTTGCCCCAGCGACCAATGTAGGCACTGTGGATGGATGAAAACAAGTTATCGCGGATGGGTGATTCATAGAGTCAGAAAATCTACGATGTGACTGGAAAGTTGAAGCTCAAAGCTGATGCTGAAAGAGAAGGCACTAAATATCAGTTTTCACTGAACTGGGAAAACAGTGTTGCATTATTTCTGCATCATTATCTAACACACTGAAGCCGCTTTCAGACTTGCATTGCAGAATATGTGCCGTAAAGTCCAGATGCTTGCTTTTTTTTTTTACACCGTGGCTAGGTATATTTATGGGGAAATGTTCCGAAGGGTAAGACGTCTGTGTTGCAACTTGTCTGGAATATTTCTTGTACATTCAGGCAAGACGCTGTGTCGCAGCGTTTGCATTCTTATGACATGGGGGCTAGCAGGTAAATGTCTGCTACAGCTCCGACCTAAAAGAGCATTTGTCTCAATGTTTAAAATGTTTGTCTGAATGCAAACAGTATAAAAGACAAAGTTCACAACATTACTGCTTTCCTGAAAAGGGCCTAAATGTGTGATGAAGTGGAATGTCACCATATTTTCCTAAACCTAACCAAGTGCTTTTGGTTCCTAACCCCAGCAAGGAAACTGATGTGCAAACTGTGACAGCAAACTTATTGTTCATAGGTGGTCTTGAACTAAAATCTTAGAGTTATAGATTGTGTGACTTTCCTCTACCTTTATGATAGCCAGGCTGCTATTTTATCACCAAACACTCCAAATAAAGTATTACTGTCCGATATCACCGCAACTGATGCATCGGAAACAGACACCTTGTGCACATCTCTCTAACACTGAGTCCTTGGTCATCCCAGCCAGTCAGGTCACATTTGACTTAGTATACCTGATTTCAGTAATCCTGAAGTAGACTTGTCACAGAATGTAGAAAGACAAGGACAAAAAAACCCAAATGCAGGACTCATAGAAACAAAGATGGATGGAAAACTACGAAGAAAATGACAAAAGAAAAGTAAACAGAAATACACTGCAGAAGCAGGAACACTGGAACAAAACGAATAAGAACCAACCTAAGGAAACCGGAGCTCTGACACCCAAAGAGCAAACATATACACACAATTATCTGGCAATGGACAAAGGAAAACCTGGAGCACATATACTGTACAGAGGAACTGATAACAAACAAGAAACAAGTGTGACAATTAAAAAATGGAAGCAGGGAACAAGAAGTAAAGCAAACAGAATAAAAAAGGTAATTGACTACAAAATAAAAAACAAGAAAAAAGACAGTGAACTCAAAAATGACAAAAGACTAGAAACGAAACATTGCATTATAAAATATGATGTGACCATGTGTATCTCTCATCCTCACAACAGTGATACTTTTCTAGCAGTTCTCCAAACTCCCTTTTAACAGGAAGGAAGAACCTCCAGCAGAACCCAGCTGGGGTGGATATGTTGCTCCAAACAAACTGCACTAGGGTGCATTCACGCTGGAGGTGTTTGGTGCAGTTTAAACAAATCCTGGTCTGCTTCCATGCATAGTACAGTTCGTTTAGAGACGTGTGAACGCTCATTTGCACTCTGGTGGGGACCAGACAAGCAAACTCTGATCCACTTGAAAACTAGGGGTCTTGGTTCAGTTCGATCTGAATGCTGGTGCGGTCCGCTGACAGTTTGTAAGCAAATGGCCCATCCAGTGAACCAAATGGTTGCAACTATGTGACATTGGTGGTTTGGACAGTTGACTAAAGGACAATGCGAATATTCCTTGAACTTCCATGTCCAATCAAATTGAGTGCCCCGGTCTATCCCGCTTTGAATGTGCCCTAAGTTCATAACTTCTGCATCTCCAGAGCAATTTAAAACACAGTTATACAGGCCTCTGTTCCTTCTGGACCTCTGTGTTTCTTTCAGGATCATTCTCTGACATTGTATTCCTTACTCAAAATGTAATATCATGGTTCATTTGTTCATTTCATCACTTGCTTCCTTTATGTGGGTATTTTGGACAATGTTCAGAGAACTTATGGATGCATAGCCAGATGTAGAAAACGGAGCGGTACCACTGCACATAATATCTGCTGTGCATCCAAAGAAAGGAACAAAAAATGAAAAACTGATGTATTTAATAGTAGGCGCACAGACCACCACTCTACTATGCCACATCTTTTTATTCCAAATGCTATGAGCAGGGTTGTTCTTCTTTACTGTTGTGAATCTTTGAAGACTCATCCCTTCAGAACACCACTCCTATCCATACACCTTTAACACCCTAACCAGGACTCACTCAAACTTCTGTACTTGCTCAACTTGTATTTTTCTTTTAAATAGACTTTTTATTTTATGCTTACACCTGGGTTTCCTACTGTGCCGAGTTTTGAATGTTCTTACAGAGATAAAAGTGTCTGCTGAAGATAAAATGTAAATGTTAACCTCAGAGGCCCTCAGGGTTTTAACAGAACGATTTTATGCCCTGGCAATGAAAACGTCTCCTAGACTGTCTTAAATTGTACCAATAACACTCCAATTACATGAAAACACAAGAGAGATGAAGTAATAGATTGATGAAAAGCAGCTGATGACAAAATTGTCTTCTTGTCTGAAAAAGCCCTGTAGGCCTCCGGTGTCTTACCGCTATCAGAGCTTACATGCTTTTCTAAAGACTTAAGTCCACAACCTGTGAATGACTCACAATCCATGGTCAGCCCACACCCTGAGTGACCGATTAATGACTTATTAATGCAGCATTAACTCTGTGTGAGGCCAGTGAAGTATTAGCCTCCTGATTTTTTTTCTCTGCTGTTTTGCAGTGCTGTTTTTGTTTTGGCTGTTGACCATCAAACTTATAAAAGGTGTGATCATGATCTATTAATTTTTATGTGCTGGACACCTAACAGAAAGGGGACCCTTAACTATTCAAAATAAAGGATAAAAGGTGGGGGTTGGGATAAGGAAGGTTTCTGAAACCTTCTTCAGAGGTTCTGCTCCATATTGACATGACAGCATCACACAGTTGCTGCATCCATGATGAGAATATTCTGTTCCACCACATCCCAAAGGTGAAATACTGGACTGAGATATGGTGGTCATTGAACTCATCATCATGGTGGAGAAGATGTGAGCTTTGTGACATGTAGCATCATCCTGCTGGAAGTAGCTTCAGAAGATGCTCCACTGTGCTCAGAAAGGGATGGACATGGTCACCTGCAACATGCAGGTAGGCTGTGCTGCTTAAACCAGGTCATGTTGGGTCTAAGGGGGGCAAAGTGGGCCAAAAAATATATCCCCCACCCACCATTACAGCAGCAGCACCCTGAAGCATTAATCCCAGGCAGGATGGATCCATGTTTTCATGATGTTTCTGAACCCAGCATGTTAATGTGGAGCTGAAATGGACCAGCAACGTTTTCCATCTTCTATTGTCCAGTTCTGGTGAGTCTGTGTGAATTGTTGCCTCAGTTTCCTGTTTTTATACTCAGACCAGTCCATCTGGTACAAGCTATTAAACCTCCGTTCTTCCTTATTCGGATCCTCGGTTTGAACTTCAGCAAGTCATCTTCACAATGTCTAGGCAAGGCACGGCAAGTTTATTTGTACAGCATATTTTCAGATACAAGACAATTCTAAGTCTACATGAATTAATTTGAGTTTTTGCACTGTGATTGGCTGATTAAACATTTGTGTTAACTACCAGTTGAATAGGTGGACCTGATAAAGCGGCCAGTGAGTGTATGTGGGCTGCAAGTCTTACTTTTACCCACGTTTGTGCTTTTTGCCATCGCTGTTATTTTCCTTTCACAACTCAAGAGTTAGTACTTCAGCACAATGGCTCTAGTTTTAGCTGGTTTACGCATCATTTGAAAAAGTACTTTATAAATATAGCAAATGTCTGATGCAACTGCTGGAGAAACAGTTGAACGACCGGGGATGGCCACCTGATGGCTGTCGATGTAAACTGCATCGTTTATGCAGCTGTATTAAACATAATTCCACGTATGAGTCCAGCATAACTTTATGCTGGTAACAAACTAAGTGATATTCACCACCATGTTCATTGCTCAAATTAATTCCTTAAGATCTGCAGTTACTAAGCAACACTTGTGAAAAACTGATCTTATGGTGACTTTATTCATTGCCTACCTGTAGAAATGAGCTTTGATTCTCTCCTTGATGAGCCACAGTGGATGATGTGTCTGGTTGTGAAGATTACGGCCGACCTTTTCCAAGATCTTTGCAGTAACATTGGTAAAGTCGTCACGAGGATAAGAGTGGCCTAACACCTCCACGGAGTCCTGACCAATCACAGGTTGAGCAGTGTGGACATCTTTACAAAGGCATCTACATGATGACGTGTAGCCATTAACCCTGAACTCTGACAGGATGCGATGGAGCCGAGAGAGGGGCCGGGGAGAACGGTGTAGCAGGACTGATGGACTGGATATCATCATGAGTGGTCCATGGAGCTGGAAAGAAAGAGTCATAAGATTAGACTGGAATAAAACCAAAGAAATCTTACAGAAGATTAAAGCAAAAGTGGAAGAGAGACCCAAGCTCCAGTAATTCTTAGTTTCTACCATGACTTCTTTTTTAGCTGCTACCTGTGCATGGGCATTATGATTCATTGATGGTGGTTTCAGAGGGGGCAACCCCCCAAAAATATAACTTTTTCTTAATGTTCATTTAGTTGAACATATTTTTGTATGCCATGGGGCATTTCACATCCTGTGGGCAGTTCAGGAAGGCCACCATGGCGGAGCAGCCCAATGGCAATAATGAAAGGTATATTGGTAAATCATCGGCATAGCAGGGAAACAATATGAGATACTTTCAGACCAAACTGTTCTAGAGGTTGTCTTAGAATTTGGGGACTGGGCAGCACTTAAACAATATACGTTTACAAGATTTTACACCAGTTGCATCTGACTATTATGATGTAACATAATAGTCAAATTAGTTGGATGAGTCAAAACTAGTCGTAATTAATCAGCTATATGACACGCTTCCTGCAGTATGGTGGAATACACAGTAAGTATTTCCTCTACTATTTATAATAGCTAGAACAAAAGATCTTGGGATTTCAGGAAACTTTTGTCTTAGTTAGATTCTAAGCTACACTTTCTAGAGATGTGCAAGATTTCAATCACAATCTGACACAATCTTATAAGGACATAAACTATCCATTCATTGCTAAAGCTAACCTTCAGGTCAATATTTGTCTGAATCTACAGGAGGTTAAGATGTATTGAAAGTTAACAACTGCAGCTATAGCTAACAGAGTCGCTGTGCATGCTATTCTTCATTGGCCTGATTAGTTGAAGTATGCTTGTGGTGGCAAAACCTTTTCTTGCTGTTTTTTATTGTACATAAGATGAGTAGAACTCCTAAACAAGCTTTAACTCTACTTAAAATTTTTGTCTTCCCTTTCCAGCAGTATTATTTAAGTCCAGGATTAACTATTTTTCTCAGGTTTTGTTCTCCACCTGTTTCCTGAGGTGAATGTTTCACCCTTCAACTGCTAAATGCCTCAACGTGTTCACAACCTCGCCTCCAATCGGCCTGCTGTTTGCTGCTGGGTGGAGGTGTTTGCCGATAAATCAAACAGACTTCAGTCAACAAATTCATCATTGGCAGCGAGGGAAAATAAGCGGGACTTGGATCAAAAGGTGTAAAAATAGGCCGTCAGGTTTGAGGCGGAGGTCAGAAGAGGTAAAAGTTGCAGCTGAAAGTTTTCTTTATAATTACACTAATGGATAAACATCGAAAACAGAAAAGGTTACGACGAGCCTCTGTCCTTTCCATCACTTATCCTCTGACAGAAGACGACACAATCGCCCTTTTATCCTCAAATATTTGTCAATCGACATACACACATACACACGCAGACGCTCAGGGAGCATCCCCGAACAAGACAAAGGGTGTTGCATTGCAGTGGCAATGCAGCAAAATGGATTATTGTTCCTAAATCCACCAAGCCTTTACCCCAACTTTGCTGCTGGTGTCACGTTATACTGGACTGGACAGGCTAAACAAAAGGTCAGGTACACACAAACAAACACTCTAAACACCAAAACCTGTTTGCAGAAGGTAAATTTCAATGTCACGTTGACTTTAAGGATCAATCTGAGGCTAAACAGTGCATCACCTGAAGGATGCATTTTTCTTCCCACCTGATGAAGCAAAACAACAATCGACTAAAAGGTGTGAAATCAACAACTTCTTCCTCTGAGGTACATTAATACATTTAGTAAAGGTCACAGCAGCTCAGACATTATTTATCCTGTTCACGCTGCTGATAATTTGTCCGTAGATGTGTGCTAAAGGAAAGGTTAAGACATAAAGAGATAACACAGCTTTACTACAGATCTTAATATGTTTGAAGCTTTTCCAATCAGCTATTTCCAGGCTGCAAATAGAAAGGTTTTAAACCCTGATTTTAATCTGCTGACATGAGTAGGTTAATAGATGTTAATATATCACACATGTATTAAACCACCTGTTTGTGATCATTCACATCCAGAAACACCCTCAGGAGATAATCATTACTGATCAATCCTCTACACATTTCAAAATCTCTGTTAAAAACTCCTTTTCACATTGGCCTTTGGCACAGTTTAAGATGTGCCAAACAACATTTTTCTACATGATTTTATTTTGTTATTTTATTAGTATTTTATTATGTTTTAATTTGTGTTTTATATATTCATTCATTTGTTGTTACTGTTTTATATTGTTAGCACTTTGTGTCAACTTTGTTGTTTTAAAGTGTGTTATGATAAATTTACAGTTACAAGTTACAGTAACAATATACTGAGACAAAAAAGTGAAACAAACATTTTTCCTCATGTGCCAATAAACAAAAATCAGCTCATTGAAAAGCTCAAAACCATGACTTTCAGCTGAAGAGATTGTCACCTGACCTCAGCTCAAAGCCGCTTTCCAGTAGAAGTTTGCTCCGAATCCATCCATACAAGCATAGATTAACACTAACACAAGCAGTGCTCTCTGAAGCACCACCACCAACGTATGTGCAATTCAAAGACTGAACATTGAGCTTTACCTGGGATTTTTTCTTTTCTTTTATTCTATCTTGTGTTCTCTAGTTAAAACTAGTTTCCTCCAGAACATACCTCTAAAGTTCCATGATTCACTGCTGCCATACAGCAAGTAAAGTTCTTCATGTGTCCGATGACATTTTGTTGCTGGTCGTAGTTCACCAGTTAGGGGCAATCAGGTCAGAAGGATCAGTCAAGCATTTAGATGTCTAATTATCTTTAAACAAACTTGTTTTGTCCAAACCCCAAAGGTAATCAGCTTATAAAGGCAAGTCAATGTCACTGTCACTGAAGCAGTTTGTATTCAACAGGGCTGACGACTGAAATGTCGGATGTTGATGGGAATCCTTCGTCTTGAATGATGAGTAAAGGTGATGTCGTTTCCAGACAACAGGCAGACACGCAGCTATGTCAGCTTAAATTCTCCACATTAATTAAAATCTGCTTCTTTCTTTTTGAGGCCGACTTTCCTCAGAGCATGTGATCATCAGCTCCATATGTCTGCCCATGGGGTGCCAAGCAACACCACATAAACGCACATATGGACGCCCACACGGACACAACAGTGTAGATTCAGTCAATCAGGCCACAGGCTTATGAATATATTTCTAAATGTTTCAAGTTTCAGGTCTTTTTCAATAATCACTTTCAATACAATTCCAAAAACAGTTGGGACATTCCAGAAAATGTTAAATACTAAAAACACAATGATTTACAAATCTCATAAACCTATATTTTACATTACATTACTATCACTTAGCTGACACTTTTATCCAAAGTGACTTACAATTGAGTTTTACCAGCAGTACATACATCATTTGTAAAATATGTTTCCACCACGGGAAACATAAGAAAGCGACAGATGTGTCATCTACATTATAACACGGTGTGACACCTTTTAATTAGGGCAAAGAACAGGCTCCAGGTACAACACAGGTGAATGGTGGACATCCAGCAGTTTTTCTTAAAGGAGCAAGAAGTGAAAATCTAACATTTCTAGGTTGAAAGAATTTAAAAAGTGCAAATGTGTAAATCCATCTGGAACATAGCATGACGTCACACACCGTCTCTCTGTGTTGATACTGAGCCTGTTGTTTCCAAGGGTGGTCTCCTTCCACATGCATGTTCGTGCATGTGAAGCTACGCTTCACTCATTAACTGAGCGAAGGCGCTCCCTCCCTTCACGTACAGCCAGCCGCACCACGTTGAAGGTAAATAGAGGAAGTTGGAAGTGTTCATTTGAAAATGACCGGGAACACATTTCACCACCCAAGGAGCCAGATTAAACGGCAAACAAAGCAGGTAAAGCAAGGGACAAAACAAGAATAAAGAAAACGAGCGCTGGAGAACGAGAGAAGTTACGATTCGCTCTGAGCTCGCTTTCCTTCTCCTGGAGCGGTAAGGAACCGTCATTATTTCGATCTAGTGTTACTGCAATGAAAGCTCTTTCAGACTCACTCTGGGATACGATAAATTTGTTGCTGTTGTCCTATATGCTGCTTGCATTCAGATATAGTTCTGCTCTTTTTCCTTGCAGCCCTATAGCAGAAAGCGAGAAAAGAAACTGTTAATCATGGATCACATTTGTTTTGGTCTCAATCCCCAACAATATTGCTTGTTGCCCCTTTAATCTTTATACAACCAAAAAGAACCTCAATGAGATTTAAACCTCAGTTTGTTTTATTTCTTCTTAGTATGTGGCTTCAAATGACAAATAATCCACCGTATATGTAAACATGCAGCTGTTCCTGCTTTGTTCTTGGTGCCGAGCTCCACAAAAACTGATCACTCTTACAACCAATCAGTTGACTGCAGTATGTCAAGCTCCATCCTTTGCTTGGATCTGTAATAGTGAAACCCTGACAGAAGAATCCAAAAAAAGGGGCACTATTCAGATGGGATATGCTGTGGAAACACAAACAATTGCGAACAGTCCCGTCCTGTCCTGACCCTTTGCTTGGAAACAGGGGAAAGATTAGATTGTCTGATGCCAACTCTTAGTAGCCTTTAGCTGTAGCTTATCCTTTCAGAATTCCTGTTTCTCCGAACAGAGCGCATTCTGATATTTTAGTTTGATTAAAGCAGGTGTTCGTTATTTCAATGTGAAACATGTAAAATACTACTCCATACCCTTGGGAATGGTCAAAGGTGATTTATTTCAATTCAGTCACTGAAAGCGAGGTATCAAACATAATAGCATGCAGCTAACATAGCATGTGTCCACTGGACTCAAATCCCACCATCCTGCCTAAAGCTATCTCTATTACCCTTTACTCATATAGTAAATACTTTGCTGGTGTTGAAGGTTTTTAACATAGAATGTGGACACTTCTGCTCAGAGAGGCCTGATCAACTCAAGAACTACTGACCAGTTTTGCTTCCACTATTCCTTACTAAGGTCACAAGAGTTTCTTAACAACCTTTGTTTGAGCATGGTCACTCTGTGGAGATCGGCCTGTTTGTGACCGAGGTCTTAAAGGTAGAGCTGGTCATCCGTTTTCCTTTTGCTGAATCATTCTCACTTCTTTGCTAACCTACAAACTGTCCTCTCTGAGATGCTGATCTCTGGTGTGGTGAACTCAGTTTGAGTCACACCTCATGTGTGCACCCATTCATGTCCATAACAAACATCTGCACCCACTGGCCTCTCTTCCAGGGTGCAGCAGGGTATTGTACTGGGACCACTTTTTGTAATGTTGCCATCTCCTTCGCTCCTAAAATCCTAAAAAACTAAATCAATGTGGTCTTTTGGTGCAAAGATCTGTTTGTTATTAATGAAACTTTAATGTTGTCCCTCACATGTAGGCTGCTTTCTGCCAGTGTCTGAACTGGCTGAACCCAAAGTTTTCTGACAAGATTTCTGCAGACACTGATTTCTTTTAACCAATCATCTATCAGTTCCTGCATGCGAGTTGATTCCTCTTCAAACCTTTTGTTCCATCCACAACTGTGGTCAGAAAGGAATAGAGAAGGTACAAATTATGTGTACTTGACAGATAAAATGGGAACTAAAACCGGCAGCTCTGGGGGAAGTGAAACATGATTCATTGCAAGTGAAGGTTGTTGAGAAAATCCCTTGTTTGGCTGCCAGGACGTTGTTCTGGCTAAGCAGCGTGGCAGCAGCCAACAGCGAAGCTGTGATGCAACTTCTGACGCTGCCAGCTGACAAGGTGGAATCTGACACGCTGCCAAGGACGAGCTGTCGAGTTCTGCCTTAAAAACACCCGCTGAACAATAAAAAACAACGCTGACATAAGCTCTGAAATTAGTCTGAGACATAAAGCGGCACTACGGTTTAGATGCAACAAAAACCGAAGACAAGGCCTCAGAGAAACCCAGCGGCCAGCACAGGTTACAATGTGGCATCACACACGGCTTTGTGCGATAAGATACGTCAGTATGATGTGAACTTCAGCAGCAGACACGTGACATGCTGCTGCACAAAGACAGAAAGGACACACACACACACACACACACACACACAGTTTAGTGCAGAGGGACTCACTGAAGCCCTAAAATGTGACATGCTGCTAGAAAGAGGTGATAAATTACTGACTGCAGAAGAAGCGAGAGGCAGGGGGAAGCCTGCACACAAACTTACTGTATGTGATATGTGGAAACAAAAGAGCCCGCAGAAACAGTCCAGGCCTAACGTCTTTTGCATGGAAGTGCTTAGAGTCAGAAAGTCTTGATGGTAGCTCTGTGTCATCTGGATGAGTTACTCGTATCAGCCAGCAGGTTTTTAGGTGAAATTTACTCTGTTAATGACACCCAATTCTGACAAGCCGGTGCTGGTCTGACAAGAGCCTAAACAACATCAGTAAATACTTCACTAAATGTTTACTAAAATATGAATCTGATGCATCAATCTGTGGAGAGCAAAAGCAACACTAATTCCATTTAGGAGATTCAGTACTTGAGTCAACTCTTCTTTATGTCTAACAGATCTAAGGAGCCTGATAATGAAGATTCGGTCTAAGCAGTTTTATTGTTCAGCACAGCCTGAACTTCTTAGACAAACTTTGTCTCTTTTTAAAAGATTTCAGGAAAAGTTCTTCCAGCTTCATGTAGGGCTTTCCAAAGCTCTTTGGATGTTTTCAGCCCTTTGTTCTGTTCTCTGTCCACATGACCCGACACTGCTTTAATAATGTTGGGATCAGGGCTTCTGGAGAGGATCCATCCTTCATCAGACCTGCTGCCACTGATTTCAGCCTAGTTCTTGTATCATCTGGCAAATCTCAGCCTTTCCTACACGTTTCCCGTCCTTAAGAACAACTTCTTGACAGCCACCTCTCCATGGAGGCCATTCAGGTCCTGGTTCAGCTTGTTGCTGGATTTATTCCCATTTCTGAAGGACATCACTCCTCCAGCTAATCAGTCTCTACAAACTATTATGTGGTTAGCACGTGACACTACAGGTGAATCACTGCCGGCTCATTTCCATGATGAGTCACGATTCATGGATGCCGACTCTGCTGTGTTGAACTGGCTCCACTGGACTAAGCCGTCTCTGCAGACCTGGGTATTCAGTGTGAAAACGCTCAGGAAATCCATCACAGCATGACACCTTATACATGCAGAGTGAGAGGAAGTCGTTCACGGACCGTCAACACTGCATGAATGCATTTGTGTTAGTCATATTGTCAGAGATTCGCTGTCTTTAAGAAAATAAAAGAGTACTGACCTGCTTTGAAGCTAAGCACTATAAAGTTTGCGTTTGTCGCAAAAAATGAAAATTTCATAGAAAAATCAGTGTAACGTCCTCTCAAGTTTAGAAAACCCAACTCTGAGTGTGTTGCTTTCTCTCTCTCTCTCTCTGTAGGAGTGCCAGTGTCGCTCGCTCCCTCCCATCAGACGGAGTCCCTCTCTGGCTCGATGACCACTTCCTGCAGCTCTTCCTCTTCACGACACGGCGGTGGCTCGCCAGAACAGGTGGTTATGCAAGATCCGACTCCTACCCGTCTCTCTGCGTGGCGTTCATGATGAAGCAGGACCGTAAAGGTTAAAAATAGACATCAGCTTGATTGATTCATCAATAACTGATATATACTAGCACCTGTATCCTATCACCATCAAGATTATTTAATTCTAATCTGATGTCATTAAAAAAAAGGCTATTGCAGCTAAAATAAAATAAACTTTAGCTGTGACACTGATATATTTCAGTTAATCAAGTAAAGGAAAATTTACAGTATCACCTTGAAATTTGCGTTTGAAAACAAAAACATGCAAATTAGTCTGCAGCTAAAAGATTGTTTGCTGAGCGTAATGAGCTGTTAAATCCTGGCTGACTGATGAGAAACATGGTCCCGCAGGAAAGCGCAGTGGCGGCGAGGATATTCCCACGTCAGGGGACACAATACAAAAGAGGGGCCAAGTACATCCAACATTCACTGGTGTGAATTGTTGCACGGCATAAACACACTGTAATGGAAATTAATCAGAAAACCATCAGTGAGAAATAAACCCCAAAGTTTCGGTTGTCTTTTATGTAATTTAATGTGCTGCAGCAGGAAAAAACAGGTTCAACAGAGCAAAGGAGTCTGCAGACATTGTAATACAGATGTGTCTCAGCCGCCTCCTGCTAGTGATGGGCATGTGGACAGTCCATGCATGAGAACGAGCAGCTGGAGGCAGACTAAAGCCTAACCCAGGCCTTCTAACCACTTTTATGCTGGGGCATCATTTTCCAGTACAAAGTGATCCAGTGCCACTGGTTTAAATGATCTCTGACCAGGTTTGATATGTATTCAAAAGGTTCAGATTTGAGATTGGCCGATACCGACACAAGCATCGGAAATACTTGCCAATCCCCATACCCTTACTTTTCACAGGATCTCCAAGTATTTATTATGCTAGTATCGGAAATTCTGTCAGCGTTTCTGTCTTAACACCATCTGATACCATGGAACCATCATTTATTCCTGCCCTACCTCACGACACACCGGAAGGATTTTCGACTCATCATTGTGTTTTTTTTTTTTGTTGGTAGCCGCAGATGCACGTAACACAATGCTGTCCGAACAGTCAGCAATAGCGTTATGCCATCGATTTGCAATAGCAACATACTGTAGCTTACTTTGATCATTTAGCCTATGCTGAGCAATAGAAAGATAATAAAAACTGTATCCACAGTATAAATAACTTTTTTGAATTATACATTTGATAAAACTCTTAAAAGGGACTCAATGTAATCTTAAGTTTTTGAACAAGTGACTGCCTCTATGGGTCTAAGCAGCACTGCAGCCTCCACAGTACGCTCATGCATGACAACCTGGAGCTATTTTCCAGCTTGAAATACGATCGTTTACTCACCACGATAGTATTGGTGTAACTTGAACTCCCTTAGGAGACATTTAGATCCACTCGTGATCAGCGTACATCCAATATAATAGGAGTGAATGGGATCAGCTCGCGCAGCCTCTAAATAACGCAATTTCTGCCACAGAAGTCCTTCATTTCACCAATGTCTTGTTAAGAATCGCCGGTCCGATTGCTCTGTGAACTCAATGTGGCTTGGAGTTGTTTTTTTGTGGTGATCCGTCGTTATTTACAGGCATTATCTGTGAGTAAGGACTTCGATGACGTCACTTCCGGGGCCACATCACAGTGCTTGTATTGGCTGTAAACACAACTCCAAGCCACATTGATTCCACAGACGGATTAGACTTGCGATTCTGTAAAGATATTTTTCAGTAAAAACATACATTTAGTCCCTTTAATATAATAATACTGGTATAAGAGGTGTACTGCGTATCGGCAGAAACCCAAACCTCCGGTATCGGATTGGTATTGAACATTCCCTGTTCAAATGACACCAGTAACGCCAGTTTTTCTTGAGAGCTGGATGTCTGCTTGCTGTGCTGCTGTAGTGTTGAAGGGCTCAGTGCTTTGGTGATGGAAACCTACAACTCCACACGAAACCTCTCAGCTCTTCCTCAATTTGCCTCTGTTTACAAAATCATACTCAAGTTATTGAATTGTTTTTTCCCAATATGTTTGCAGTTTTGTGGGTTTAGCCTATTTTTTCTTCATTCTTTGTTGTAAATGAGGTCCAGGCATGGCTAAGAATCACTGGCCTAAACTAACCATCGTCTGAAGTCACACTGGGTTTGGCAGTCTCATCTGTTTCATTAAATTTTACCTTAGCATTAATGTGTATCATTGGATTAACGGGAAGATAAATGCCAAGGAAATTTACATTCTGATTATTTTCATAAACATTTAATCAGCCGTTTATTTTCCTTTAGCTGCAGTCTGACATGAATAAAGTTCCACCTTTGGTCATATTCTGCAACTTTTTGCTACAAAGTTTTTCCCCAAACAAAAACACTGGTACTTTGACGTAATGTGAATTACCAGTATAGTCTGGACCGAGTTTTCTGGTTTGATTGGGCTGAGAATTATCCAAAAAAAACAAAAACAAAATGTAAACAGAGGAGGAAAATCCATCCAAATTCTGAATGATGGTTTGGGGAAATTCTCAACATCCATTTCATATTTATAAACTGGTGTAATTAAATCTCTTTGTCTCGACTCTAATACAATCAGTTATATTAGACCTGTTTTATTTTCGTATATAGATCACCAGTAAAGCACTTTAAATTCTATCCGGAAATAAAGTGGTCTACAAGTAAAGTTTGATTAATTGAAGTTGGAAGAAGGTTTGTTATTTCATGACAATGTTTTCTGAAAAAGGCCAGCAATCAGCCGGGTCTGTATGCAGCCATAAAGCAGGACAGCAGCAATATATATGTGTGAGATTGTTGTTTGTGTGTGTGTTTGATGATAAGTTGGCCCGCAGGGCGGCGAGTTGCAGTACGATTTACGGGAGCAGTAGTCGAACTGATCGGCTGATACTGTGGCGTATATTTAAAACAGGGCGTCCTGGAACAACCCTACAGCCACCTTCCTCCCTCTTCCTCATCCTCCTCTCAGATTCTCAGCCATAAACTCAGCGAGTAAACCTCAGTAAATCTCCACCGTTGCTCCTCATTCCTCCACTGATTCCCATACTTCCACCCTCCTCCTCCATCCATTCTTACTTTCAGTTTTATGTTCTCCTCTTCTCACTCTTCCAGACAGAGTTGTCAACCCAACAAACTTCTAGTTTCCAGCTTCGGCCTGACATTTGGGTTGGGGGTGTAAATCATAAATTAGATCACAATTTATTGATTGGAGTGGATAATGAATTGGTGATCACTTTGAAACAATGCAACTGAAAATAATCAGAGAAATTAGAAGAAAAATGATTATTTTTATTTTATTATTCTCGTCTTATAGCTGATCTTTTTATTCAGCCAGTTTTTCCGAACAAAAATGTCTTTGTTGTTGGTAACATATGACATGAAGTTCATGTAAACACTTTGGTATGATAAATTGTGACCTACAATTTAATTAATTATGTAGTCCGAGTAGCAACCCGGAGCACATAAGATCCCCTGATGTTACCTTTCCTCTCTCAATGCTCCTCCAGCTGCCTCTCACCCATCTACTTCTGATCTGGAAAAACGACTATTCAGCCAAAACAGTTTTTTTATTAGTTCATCTCGAATTTAATTGCAACAACATATCTAAAACCTTTTGTAGATTAAGCCAAAAAAACCCAGAAAACGATGAAAAAGCAAGTACTGGAGCAGACCGAGGAGCAGAATAAACATCAGATTGCATTTTGCTGTTGAGCTCCGACTGTAAAATTGCTGATGTTGAAGTTTCTAATACAACTGTGACTAATTTCTTCTTCTGCCAAGAGTAAAAAAATCAGAGGACTGAGGCTTTGGTTGATTTTGTTATTGAAACTAATTAAACAAGCAAATCTAGTCCAGAGATTTACTAGAGTACTTGTATAACTGCTAAAAACAACACAAACTTACAACAGTGGAATATTCATCCCAGTTACTGCAAATTCAAACAAGATACACTCACCACCACTTCAACAGATTCACCTGTTCAACTATTTGTTAACACATATCAACCAATCACGTGTCCCGAAAATGTGGATTGCTAACAAGTTTGTCCCCTTTTACCTACCCCCATTTCAACATGGCGGGGACTTTTGTAAAAAAAAAAAAAAAGTCTTTATGAAAGCAATACTTAATTTTTATTAATAAAAAGCCAAAATAGTTACACACTGTACCTTTAAGGAAAAACAGACATTTAAGTGACTTGAATGTGCCATGGTTGTTGGTCTGAGTATTCACTGGGATTTTCACACCCAACCATCTCCAGGGTTTATAGATTCTGGTCTGAAGAAGAGAAAACATGCAGTGAGCAGCAGCTGTCTGCAGCATTGCTTTACCTTGTTGCTCCACTGCTTGCAATTCGCTTTCCCAACCTGTTCACCACATCAACAAAATGTTGTGTAACCCCGCGTTCACACCAACAGCGGCATATCGCGTCCGCGCATAGATTTGTACGCGCGAATACCGAGTGTCAACTC
>JBBBVT010000019.1:420452-462785 GCA_037177035.1 Craterocephalus eyresii | reverse complement strand
AGGCCGATACTTTCCGATCCGTGTTTTTTTGGTGGTATCGGCACCGATACCCGATACTGGTATCGGATCGGGACAGCTCTATTACAGATATTTACAGGTTTCATCTTCTAGGACAGGACTGTCCACAGTCGGTCTCTGAGGGCCGCTGTCCTGCAGAGTTTGGATGTCTCATGCTGCTGCACACCTCAATTTAAAATTAAATGTCTAATTAAAAGGATCCAGCAGCCTATGAAGCTCTGCACAGTGACTCAGTATTTGAGTCAGCATACTCGCTGAAAACCTGCATGACTCTGGAGGACCGGAGGACTGGAGTCCTACAGCCCTGAGCAGAGCTGTCTCAGTGGCCTTTAAAGCTCAGGGCTAAGGGGAGACCTTTGTGATCAGACGTCTGTGAGTTCACACTTAAAGTTTATTGGAGACAAATGGAGCATCTGAGAATAGAGCCTGATTGACTGGATCTGAATCATCCTGTTCACAGCTGAGATGGTATCACTCAGGAAAAATGTTTATTCTAAATATTAGGGCTGGGCGGTTAATCGAATTTTAATCTCATTTACAGGCTGGGATTTCAGTGATCATAAAAACAAAATAATCAGACTTTTTTTTGTTCCTTTTCAGTTTACTCTCATGCTGCTTTCAGTTGCACGTCTAGTCTGATTGAAGCAGAAACGGACGCAGAACAGATCTTTTACATGAACAGTTCAAGTTCTGAAAATGGTTTTCTGAGCCAGACTGAGAAATGCGGCTCACATTGGCCACAGGTTGAGGAATAGAAAATGAAACTTAAACTCACGGTGACACAGGCTTGTGATGCATTTACTGTAACCTGGAAATCACAACTCTAACAGTCAACCGCACATAAAGACAGTTACAATATCAAGAAAATAAACAAAACAGGATTATGTTTAACAAATATAACATGTGTTTGTGGGAGGTTTAAATCTTTAAATATTTTAAAAAACAAGTCAAGGATTGTCTGCCACAGCCTGTTCAACTGTTTATCGGCCAATCACACGGCAGCAGCTCGGTGCATCCAGTCACGCGGGATCTGTCCAAATGTGCGCCTTAATGGAGCAACAAGCGAAAATTCATCATTTCTAGGTTGAACAAATTAAAAATTCTGCGATGTGAAGCTCTAGATGTGTAATTCCATTTGGAACATAGCATAGCGTCACACACCGTCTCTCTGTGTTGATATCGAGCCTTTTGTTTACAAGGGTGGTCTTCTTTGGCATGCATGTTCGTGCATGTGAATCAATTCCAAATTTTCATTAAAAAATTAAATCCTTAAATTGTGTTTTTTTTCTTCCTGCTCTGATGTTCGTGACACTCGTCAGCTGATGCAGCACCCTCCATTAGAGAAACGGTAAACTTTGCATCTTCTTACTGACAGAAATTAAACTAATAATTAAAGAAAATAAGAATGACGGCAGATGAGAGGACGAATGAGGAGAATGCTGTTTGTTACATTGGAAAGACGTCACATTGTCTCCTAATGCAATGCAGTCTGTACTGACACATCTAGTGACCATTGAAGCTCACTACTTTTCAGGATGCATTGTGAGTAATTCTGAGTGCACAACTTTTTTTTTCTTTAGATTCAGACACCCCTACAAAATAGCGTGAGCCCTGTAAAGGACACTTACCGTAGGGAACAGGGTGCACACACAGCTGTGGTCATGACAACTTGCGGAAATTCATGTCTGCCCCGCTCTTGTAAGCCTGGATGAGCCTGAACTGGACTCTGTAACAAAATGTGTTTACAGGAATAACAAGAAAGTTAAACAGTAGAGGATGAAGCGTTATTATGATGTAAACGCAAAACGTTACAAGTGGTGTGTGTGTGTGTGTGTGTGTGTGTGTGTGTGTTATCATTACATGATCATCAGCTCCAACATTTTTTCTTTTCTCTCCACTAGGTCCTACAACATCCATTAAAACTTTAGATATGTGAATAATTCCTTTTCTGTGGGTTTCTGCTAGAATAAGTTGTGTTATTTCAGTTTCTCAGTGTTAAAAGCTCTGAATCAGACTGGGGTGCTCAGCATTGAATAAGCAGGAAAAACCCAAACAACTGATGTTAACATGCTGCAGAGTGACAAACATGAGCTGCTGCTGCTTTATGGACGTTATGGGAAAAATGACATAAGTTTTCCACTGATGCTTCCTTATATTTGGGCTGGTAATGGTGGGGATTTTCCAGCTCCTGGGCTTTGGCATGTGCATGGCATTTACCGTGACTCATTCTAGCCCTGTTGTCTGTGATTACAGTAAATACTGTTGCAGGACAAAAATAAAGCCTGTGGAAAGATAAATCTACGTTCAATATGACGTACAAGTCTAAGTGGTTTTTGTTTATCGAAGTGTTTCTAAATGTTAAAATGTTTTCCTCTTGATGTTTGTGTGTCCAGGTGATTCACTCTTTTCGTCTAGCTCAGGTATATCTGAGGAGAAGATGCAGCTACATGTAGTCGTTGTGGAGTCGGTGGATATTAGGTGTGTTGACAGACGTATTGTTGAGTATCGTGTTCAGCTTGCCTCTGAATAAAGAGCCTGAAGCTAACATCCTTAAGCCCCCCACTGTCACAAGTGACCTTAATGGTACGGTAAAGCAGCAGAGATGTAACGGATGTGGTGGAAGCCTCAGTCATTTCCAGCCGGAGCTGTGTGGCCAGAAAGGAACTGGGCTTATGCAACACTTTAATCATTTTCTCTTCGTCTGAACTCACGTTTCTGTCCAGCTATATGGCACTTTGCTTTAGTTAGACCATTTTTTTCAGTTTGTTTAATATTCAAACATTTTTATAGATTTTCATGATGTGATTTACTAGAGATAGCAATGATAGATTTACAAGTTTGAGCTTTTCGTTTTCATATTTTTTGTAACAATAAGCCTCTTTTACCAACGGTTCTTACAAACAAATTCTGTGAACACTCAAGAGGACTCTTGCGAACATCTGAGAGCTGGTACATTTGAACAGAAAGGTTTTTGCTGTTCATTTCATTAAAATAATAAAGTTACTGTAGTTTTTTTGTCAGGTAATTAGATAACTTGACAAATTACATGATGCTATTTAAGACAAATATGACTTTGAGATTGCATCTTATGTTCTAATTTCCCTCAGGGAAACAGTTTTTCATCAAGTTCATTCATTCGAGAACAAGTGGCAGCTGAGACAGACTGCTGCTCTTTTAACAGCATCGGTTCAATAGACAGAGCACAGGTCCGATCCGTTCCTTCTACAGCAACATCGCTCCATAAATGTCTAAGTCACCGTTTATTCCAAGACCCACCTGTAGAATGTCATATCTAATAATTAGATTTTATTACAAAACTGTCTTATTAATATAATATGTTTTTATTTAGAAATCGAGGTGTTTTCGCGGCCGCCTTGTTAATAAGACCTGTCAGATTCACCTGGAGGATCCCATGCAGCGCTATCTTTTCTGGAGAACTGCATCTTAAACTGTTGCCACAGCAGGTTGAAATCTGCTTTACGATGGTAAACGATAGAGTGGGCTTTGATCATTTCTGTGATGTGTACTGCTTTCCTCTTTAGCCACGGCACCACAAGGCTGTGCTTCCTGCCGGGTCCATGGGACCAGACTGCAGACTGGTGTCCAGGTTCAGGAGGAGCCATGACCAGTTTGAATATAAAGCTGTTTTTATATTTAAAGCTCATTGTGTGGTTATTAATAACTAATTTAACACTTAAAAATGAGGAAAATAAGGCTCCAGTGCACATTTATTATTGTGTTTTTATTCATCTTGTTTATCATTATGCGGTTATTTCTCCTCGTCAGTCTCACTATTGGCTGTGTGTGTTTAGACACGCCGGCAGTCTCATGACCTTTTATGGACATTTACCTTTGCAAAGTAGAGCCAGCTGGTTCGTCCTTTTAAATTAGGAGAGATTGGTGTTCACCAGTGTAAGAGGTAAGATACAAACAATTCTGCGCTCTACGAACATGTTCATGAATCTGACGGAGGGTTTTCATAAAAGACTTCGGAAGTACAACTTAAGAACAAATGTAAAATTTCTAAGATGTTGGTGAATGAGGCCCAGTGAGAGGAAACGATGGTAAAAGATTGGGCCATCATTGTTGCGACTGTAAAGGTTGGCAAAGTTAAAACCACCGGTTTACGAATGAATGAAATCCATAATATGGTGTCTGACTGATGAAAACCTGCTTAAAAACATAAGCTAGTTATAATAATGATCTGCATCCGGGGACACTGGATGCTCAGAGCGAGAGTTAATGGTAGAAGAAGCGGTTTAAGAATAAAATTAGGACAAGATTTTTCACGGTGCAGTCCTCATGATTAACACTGCTGCTTATCCATGGATGGGTTTTTTCGACAAATGTGGCTCTATTTAAAGGGAAAAATAACATTTCCAATGGTGTAAGATTTATTACGGAAAATCTTTGTTACAACAAAGAAAAAGTCCTCCAAATAGTAATTTACTGACCTCTTCTGCTAATCTTAAGGACAAGGATCACCAACTCTGGAGCTTTTAGGCCAGTGTCCTGCAGGTTTTAGATGTTTTCCTGACTCAATTAATGGGTCATTAAGAGGCTGGAGCAGAACTTGACATTTTAACCGTGTTTGTCGCAGCAGGAAAACATTGAAAACCTGAAAAGTGCTGGGCCAGTTTGTCTGAAGTTGGTGATCTCTCTACTGTACATGCGACTGGTGTTTTTCCACATGTGGCCAGTGGGGGGCAGAACAGTGTCATGATTACACTGTTTGCTTCAGGAGAGGAAACTAGCAAACTGAAAACAGGACACCAGAGGCCAGCAGGAACTTGAACAATGCAGGAAAGAGGTGCAGTTCCCCTTGTGAGATTCTTTTATTCCACATTTCCAGATGATGATAAATGTTATTATGAGTGGGACCATTAGATGTAAAGTACTTAAAAAGACTTTTTGCACCCTCTTTCTTTGAAATAAACAAGACTCCCACAAGAGTGTGATGTAGTTTGAGAAAAGGGAGAAGTTATGGGGTGTGTGACAATGTGATGTGACCACAGCCTTACCTCAGCAGTTTCATTTTGACCAGGGGTGTCAAACATGTGGCCCAGGACCTAAATCAGCCCGCCTGAAGGTCCAACCTGGCTTGGGATGAATTTGATAAATGTAAACATTAGAAAAAGGACATAAAGAGACAGTTTTATATCTCCTGAACAATAATTTTTACCTGTTGTGAAAATGACAACTTTGTATTCCACCATTAAAACAATTCTCATCAGTACTAGACATTTTAATGTATTACATCATGTAATGATGTATTGATCATTTTTCTCTTGTTTGTTTTTCTTCATATATCTATAATAAATCATATTGTCAATATATTGTATTTTTAGCTTTACATTAATTGAATTAAGATAATAATACTTAAATTAATGTTGTATATGCATTTATCCATATTTAATTAAATTTTATGTACATTTATTTCTCATTTTATTTGTCTTTTCTCAGTTATATCACCTCAAAACATGTCTGCAAAAGGAAGCAACTTAGTTGTGTAGGAGGGATCATTAAAAGCAAGTCCAGGGAGACGTGTGACTGACTGAAAGATCTGCTTTGGTTTGAAAGGCAAACATGTCTGCGAGGAGGAAGAGCTTATCTGTGTCCTTCACTCTTCCTGGAAGCCAGACTCATCTGAGCAATCAATACATCTATTTTGAGATGAGAAATCTGAGCCTGCAGGAGAGAAAGTTTCACCACTTTAATTGTTGTTAGTCATCCGGATCAATGGATGGTGCTGCTGTTACATGACACCCTGCTCCAGAACTCCCATTAAGCTGTTTTTGGTTTAGTTTCTACAGTAAAAATACATATTATTAAAATGCCTGAATGTAGAAATTGATCAGGTATGGAGTTAATGAGGCCAGACATGTTTCTAACCATGTTTCGCTGGTCTGAAATAAAATGGTGTCTTTCTCTGCTGTCCAACAAAACAACAATCACACTGCATTAGTTATGGACATAGGTTGTTAAGGAGGCTGCTGTTGAACAATGTCCAGTCCTTGTCCAACATGCAAATCTATCATGAGACACTCCGTAATATTACATTTATATCAGTTTTTCTGCCACATCTTTTGTAACTATGTTGTAATTTAGATTTTGTCCATGTGCTTCTCTGCTCCTGAAATAACTCCAGCTGTCACTGAAAACCCCATAATGATCAACTACGATGAATTTAGCTCCTGCTGACCCCTGAGTGCAGTCAACCCAGGAACGGCGTGTAGCTGAGTAAAACTCTGAATAAGTTCATGTCATGGTTTCTACTGTTGTACCTGATAAGACATGAAACTCTCTCCTGTCTGTAAACAACTGCAGGTCTGCTCAAAACGACCAAATATTCAATCATTTTTAGGATTTTAACCATTTAAATGCCGGTTTCTAGGTATATTTTTTTGCTTTAATTCTTACAAGAAGCAACAAAACAGAATTATCTTCTATGTAATGAGTCAAAGATTAGCAGCAATGTTGATTTGACGGCATCTAGATTTTTGTATACATTGTCAGAAACCCTGCAGATGCCCTCCTCCTTTGCTTCTTCTCAGCTAGTTTTTGCTGTAATTTAATTGTGTCTGATCATTTCCTGTATCGGGGGAACGTCCTTGTGTTCTCCTGCACGTCTTGTGTTAATCCTAATATCGTGAAAAGCACCTCGAGAACAGCTTATCACACAGGATCTCATTAATTTGGTAGCCTCTCTTAACAAAAGAACCGTGTCCCTGTGGCATGGATGCGCTGTGTCTTTGAGAAGCAGCCTGACCATTTAACCAGCGACCTGCGGTTACATCAGCACTCATCCAGGGAGCTATGAGTGCTGTCTTTGTTTCCCTTCATAGATCATTGGAACCACAGGGAAAGCTTTCCCAGCACAGTAAAAATGGGAGCTGCTTTAAATGGGCCTTTGACGCCTATCTATTCATGATGGGCTGATTCGGATCCAGCCACACCGACTGTCCTTACTGGAACTATGAAAATGGACTTAAACAATGGATTTGTAAAATGTAATCTCATTAATCACCACCACAGACGTAGTTGTCTAGCTAACTAAGGTTGAATTATTAGCTGGTTAGAAAGAAAATAATCATTTTTTTCTTAAAAGTACAACAGACCCCTCACATCAACATTTTCCATGTATTCATGTTATTCTTCATTTATTCAACTTCAGTACATTAGTTTATTCAAGTCTTTTCCGCAGAGTTCATATGACTTATTTAAGATTTGTATTAATAACATCTCAATTAGAATGAAGTTATATCCACTAAATATGTTCTATTAACCCTTGTTGGCCACTTTTATATATCAACTTTTTCAGTCTTTAGAGAAAAAGTAAATCATTTACCGAACAGTTATATAATATTATAGATTCCTATTTTTACCTTTTTCCTTCAGTCTAGTAAAGTCTTTATCAAGACTACAAAATATGTAATCATTTAGTTGTAAATTATTATGATATGATGTCCCCTTTTATTGAAAACCCTAAAAAAATGAGTTGTTTTTCATAAAACACATGTTTAGGAGCAGATGAATTAATTTATATTATCATCAGTCTACACTGACATCTATTTAGATCTTAAAATAAAATCCTGATCTCTGTCACATGCATGGAAAACAACTTATTTTGAGTATTTGTTTTTCTTGGAAAACATGACATCATGGGATCAAATTGGCATTTAAAGGGTAAAAATTAAATGAATAATGACGTGTTTGATGATTCTGATCGGGAGTGAAGTTAATGGAGGGATTTTACTGAAAGTATCTGTCATGCTTGAACATCAGTTCTTGGGGAGAGGAGTTATTTGTCCTCCAATGACCTGAAGTGTCTAGTAAATCTGTCCTGTTGGCCTAGAAAAATTGAAATTAAAGCTCTTCAAGAGACACACTTTCTATCAAAAATCATCCCACACTGGGCAACCAAACCAAAGTGGATGCCAGAAATGGATGGTAAATGATAACAACAAAGGTCTGTACTGGTTTAAAACCAGTATATTCTACATCTGTTTGCCCTCCCTTCCTGTTTCCTGCAGCCCTCCTCCCTTCCTGTGACAGTATTGATCTGGCTTGCTAGAGAATAACCTCTGGGTGGGTTTCACAGTGTAGCCGAGCTCTGGAGTTAAAACGTGTTTATTCCTGTGGTGGCTTTTCATTCAGGCCGGCTGTATTAGCTCTCCTCCCCACAGAGAGCTGGAGGGGGTGTCGGCTACTGCCTCTGTGCTTCATGCTCTTAGGAAGTGCCTCATTTGTTTGTAATGATCAGGCCCGTTGACGCTGTAGTAATCTTATCTCTTATGGTTTCCTCTCCTGTGAATAAACGGACAAACGAGGCGACAACTTCAGCTTCTCAGGTCTGAAAACAGAAAAGCGACTGATTTGTGCAAACACACGCTGATAAGTTTAGGTTGAAGTTGCCTGAAACAAAGAGCAGAGATCAGACCGTGAAAATGCTGGACTTCCTCCTCTCTTTAAACCACCGTTTCCCACTTTTGCCGTTCAGTCAGAAAAGCAGCATACCGGCACAGAAAGATCTTCCCTCAGGCACGAGGCAGCTATTTATCTGCTCTCACACACTGATGAGCACAAATGCATGTTTTTCTGTAAGTGTCTGTGTGCTCTGCCCCCACTGGGCGGGGCAGCCCCATGCTTCCTTATTTGGCTGGCTGTGGCGGTGGGGGTGAGGGTCACATGGGTGGACGGCCGAACTGGAACAAAAACTCAGAAGAAACGTTCAGCATCTGCCCGGCAGAGTTACGTACGCCAGCACGGCAAGTCTGAAGGAGGAAAGGCAAACAGCTGGAGAAGGAGAGGACACGAGAGGAGAAGGAAGCAGCAGGACAGAGGGAGGAGAAAGGAGGGGGAGAGGAGTGTGATAAACAGGAGGCAGAGGGAGGAAGCACATGGTGTAAAAATGCCCACTAACTTCACCGTGGTCCCCGTGAAGGACAACGCCAGGAAGGGAAAAGAGGGGGATGAGGAGGAGGATGTGGATGACAACAACGTGCTGAAAGAGGAAGAAGAGCCCACAGGTGAGATCAGATGTTTTCACTCCCATCTGATGGAGGATTAAAGTAAAAAAGAAAAGGTTTTTCTGTTTTCAAGTAAGACACAAACCCGTCTGTTCTTCTGGAAACATCCAGTCTGCAAACAGTCCGATGATTCGGCTTGCAGCTGCCTCTACGTCTGCTCAGACTGGGTACAGAGGAGTTTCCGTGTTTCCTCTGTGCTCCCAATCTCCTGTTGTTTCATTTTATCTCCCTCCACAAATGTCAATTTAAAGGGGGGGGGGGCTGGTGTTTGTTGACCGGTGTTCTGCTGGCCTTATCTCCTCTATCTGAGGCCACGTTTCTGTGTGTTTTAAGTAATGAATTAATGAGGATCTAACTGGACAGCTTTTGAAGCACTTGTAGCTCTGCAAGAATGCCTTATAAAAGGAGAAAACACATGAAATTGGGAAGATTCAGACGGTAATGTACTGATATATTTCACAGTGCAGTAAGATAAATGCACCTGGTATATCTCCTGAAATAAGAAAAGGTTTCTAATCTAGCAGACAAGTGATAAATGGTGTCAAGTGGTGAAACACTTATTTTAAGTCTGAAATAAAAAAGAAAGCCAAAAATATCCTTTCATTGCTTCTCTGTGTTGTTTCTCTTATATTGAGAGAAATTATTTTAAAACAAGTTTTTACAGCCAATATTGTGTGTGATAGATGCAGTGCTGAGATGGTTTAACTTAATATGAGCCTAAAATGACCTATTTTATGATTTATATACAGACTTCAAAAAGTCTGTTTGTCTGGATGCAGGGGGGTGTGAGACCTGATGGAGCTCTACTTTATGTCCTGATGTAAGCCAGCAGATCTCTTAATGTGAATGTATTGGTCAGAAAATCAGCATTTAGAAATGAGAAATGATGTGGAAGTAGAGCAGTTAGAATTGCTCATGTGAGGATCTGCTGTAGCTGATAGTCAGAAACAAACATCCGGATCAATCAGACATGGATTTCCTGTTGGATCAAAGCGCTCCTCCTTATTTTATCAGCATTACATGAACTTATCTGAGGAGACGCCGCAGAGCGAGCCGGACGGCGCTGTTTTCCAAAGCATTGCGCCCGTGCAGGTCACAGAGTGCATGTTTAACAAACTTCCCTCCAACACTCGTGTTTGTCTTGACTGTTGTTAGTTGAAGTTGCTGGTTTTACAGCTTGGGCTTCCAGTCGTTTCCAGGGTTTAATTTCTGCTGTGGAGCTGCAATTACGGCCGCATGCTGGGCAGGATTTTACAGACTGGGAGAGAGAATGGATTTTACTGCTCTGCTTTGCTGCTCATGCAAACCACTGGCAAAGGAGTTAGGGCTAGTGCTGATAGCAACAGGCCGAGCTCCTCATCACCACCACACATTCCTCAGAGCTGATACTGTTAGAGGGAAGCTTTTCTCTTTTGCTATTAGTCAAAACAAAAATCGGTTGTTCGTTTCAATCCAACGTTTTGGTTTTATCATGTGACACCTGCATACATGAAGCTTGAAGATGGCGTGTTTTCTTTGTGGGAGCCATGATAGCGTAAACACTGGTGGCTCATAGCAGGGAGGACTGAGTCCAGCAGGAGTCACTGGGATCGATTATCCTGCTGGCTTTTTTCCCGTTGGCTGAGTGGGGGGAGGTGGGACCCCACCCCCATCCTGTAATGTAATAGATTCCAGTTTTTCCTCACTGACCCATGTGTTTCCTCTTTGTCCTCCTATCCCCCCTACTGTTTACAGTCACACATAAGATAAAGTCCACCCTCCTTTATCTCTAAGGTTTAACAGACGAGGACAATGTTAGAAAAGGGAAGATTTTATTCCTGTCAGACCTGAACATGGTATGAATAAAACCACATTCTTTTATTTAACAAAGAGTAAGCAGTGCTTATGTGCTGTCTGAGGAATCAAATGGATTTCTGCAGTTTATTGGAAAATGCAAAGGCAGAAATATTCATACAGTAAATGGGGCAAAATTAGTTTGTCCAGTTTTAATGAGCCTGAAAGTTAGTATTTGGTCTGAGAAGTTAGGTCTTCATCACAGTCTGAACCCTCGTTGTTTTCTGTTCTTTTCTCTGACCAGGTGACCCCACACTGCATAAATAATGTAAAGGTGTGGGCTCTGGGGAGGATTCATCTTCCATCAGACCTGTTGCATCTGGTTTGCAGCCCAGTTCTTGTGTCATGAGGCGTACTTCAGCCTTTTCATCCTCGTTTCCCTTCCTTTAAAATGGCTTCTTGGCAGCCATCCCTCTCATGGAGACTGTTGGTTCAGGTCCTGGTTCAGACCTTTTTCTGGATTTGTTCCTATTACTTCAGGACATTGCTTTCAGATCCTGTTCAAATAGTTTTTTTGTCCCGTCACTACATACCAGGCTGAGATGTACCAAGTTTTCAGCCAATGGCTCTTTAGGAATCAGCATCTTGCTGGAAAAATCTTACTTTCTCTTTGACAAGATTTTTTCCTGGATGTTTTTCATAGATGCAAATAGGAAATGAGAACAAATGATGTGTTTCTGTGTTCACACAGAAAGTAAACATGGCTCAAATTGGATTGTTTTGCACATATTGACCCATATTTGATGTTTTTATTACAGTCTGAAATGTACAAATCAGATTTCTTTCAAACCCAACCAAGGACACAGTCTTATGTGCTACTAAATCGGATACATGTCTGAACTTTTTCAAAGCAACTTAAGCCTGAGCGGCCATGTCTCTTTTTTTTTTTTTACTTTTACACCACTGAAGTAAGACAGACATCAAAATCCTGCAGTAGAGGAGAAGTGGCAAGATCTGATCTAAACAAGATGGATCTGTGATATATTACAGATTTGTCAGCTTCAGCTGCACGCCAGCATTGAAACTGATACAAACACGCTGGCAGGTGTAGCATCCAGATGTTCCTCTGTAAACACAGTGTGGTTCTAATGTAGGTTGCACAGAAAAAAATCAGGCCTCAGCAAATATATCAGAACTGAGCTGTAAGAGCTGCAGTGTGGGTGCAGTCAAAGAGACCAAAGATGTAAAGTGTTACATGTTGCCACTGGTTAAACCTTTGTCCCACACAATTTGGTCAGAGTTCTTGTGGGACAGGGTGGAGTGGGAGGAAAACAGTTTTACATAATCAACAAGTATTCAGTGGGAGGTGGAAGGCGTCAGATTGAACACGGCTAAATGTTATACCTCAGAAATGCACATTATCTGTCTCCATTACAACACCAGTGCCTGCCTGTGTTTGGGTTATGCTGCACTGGTTTTAAAAGTCGGGGCAGAGATGGGCCTTGAGAATAATCGACAGTCTAGACATGCTCACAAGATTATGGTTTCAGTAGAAAGAGTGATACTTTTAAAGGTGAAGGTTGTTCTTTCACTGCTGTTGCAGCTTAAACTAAGCAGGTATGACAGCGTCAGTCTGTGGTGTTTTTGTCCATCTGTCCCGGTCATGTGTTTCCTGTTTATTTCCAGGGCCGGTCTGGTTCTGTTTAAATGTGGCTGTGTCTTTAGGTTTCTTTTTTCTTTCCCTTTTTCATGTTAACTCTTACTTATCTGAACAGATTTGTTGTGTTGTGTAACTTTCAAACTTCAAACCTTGCTCTGGTTTTCATCTGGTCTCTTTTTGGCCTTTGGGAATTGTTTGGAAGCAACGTTTTTGGTTATTTATACTTCAGCTTGTGTCCAATTTTACCCTGCATTGTTGCACAATTTTCCACTGTAAGTTTGTATCGGTCACATTGCAACGTTCGAGGCTTTCATCAGTTTCAGAGCAAAAACAATATAATTCAGTTTCTTTACTTCCAGTACAAAACGCTACAAACTAGACCCCACTGACGGAAATCATGGTTGTTTGTTGCTTTAAAAGTCTATAGAGTTGAATGAATTGCTGCTGATTAAATTAAAGGGTTGTTGCAGATAATTGACCTCCAGATATTCATCTCAGAAAACTGCGAATGGTTTATTTCTAATAAGAAGAAAATAAATCTAAGAGGACGTTTTGTCGTCTTCTATATCTGTGCTGTGATGTGTTGATGGATGTCGGCTGTCAAGGAGAGATGGATGCAGGAAATGGAGGGAGGGAGTTAAAGGAGAGCTATGACTGAAGCAATGACTCATAATATGATTTCGAGTCCTGGGCTAATGTTTTGCATTAGTTAGACTACGACTAAATCTTATCTTTAGGGCACCTCACATGATCAGTATCATCGTTAAAAGTTAAAGCAGACCAGGTATGGTGGGGTGAGCTTGGGGAAAGCTTTGAATGTTAGATAACAGGGTGACAGGGAGAGTTTTAACTCCTTTTTCATGTGGAATTGATTGCATTAACTGTGCTTTAAAGAGATGAAAAATGACCTTGAAAACACTTAATTCTGAATGAAAATGATCATTTCCAATTGAACATAATTCTGAATAAGTGGCTTGTTTGTTCTACAATAATTCCCAATTAGATCATGTCTCCATCATCCTCTATCTTCATTCTGCTTTAAGGTAATTATTTCCCCTTGTTCTGCACATGCTCCTTCGCTTGGCCTGTCACCATGATGACCGTATACTTTGCCGGCAGCCCAAAGCAGACGAACTCAAACCGAGCCTGTTTCAGATAGATTTCTTATGTGCCGTAAAGTTTCAGAAGCTTGTTTTCTCCTCACACTGCATGTGCCCTCTGCTGTAGCTTCAACCGTCACATTTCTTCCCTGGTCAGGCTCGCATTTTCTCTTTACAGCTGCTGAGTGAAGCAACTCAAAGTTGATGTTTTCGTGGCATCAGATGGAAAACGGGGTGATAGTGTTTTTCAGACAGAGCCGCTTGTGTCAGCGCTGTCATGTTCAGCATACGGACACATTCTGAGCCAGGCAGCCTGAAACTTTTCTTTAAGCTGCTTTTATCTTACTGGTGCTACTTGAGGACCCGGAGGATTTGAGTCGTTATTAACATCAATGCCCCCAGTGCTGACCTTCTGGTGTTTTTCAGAGTAGGTTGAGTTGTCTGCAGGCAGGAAGTCCAGCGGCAGCGTTTGGGTTGTCAGCGTGAGCGGCGCTGTAATAGCAGAGGGAGCTGGTAGAGAGGCCAAATCTGAAGCCGAAGTCATCGTCTTCCTTTCAGTTTTATCGCTCCAATGCGAATGTTTCCTCCACCATACTGCTGCGATTGAATTTCCTGAATTATAAGAACTAGTTTTGCAGGAATCTCTTGTTTTCTACTTTTTATTTGAATCCTTGTTAGTTGTTTTTTTACCTGGGGTTGATTTGTTAAATATAATCAAATGTCTATGCACACATACAGGCAGACAAATACCTTTACATATAGCCTTACAAATGTACATCACATACAAATGCAATAAACTATTCAACATACGACATCGGTCATATAGTTACCATGACTAATGCTGCATTTCCATCAGACCATAGGGGCTCAAATACAAATCCTCCTAAAGTCAAACAACCTTATTTATTTGTTTTTAATAAATAAGAGCCACAAGCCACAACACATCATAGTTATATTCTGATCTGATCATTTTACTCATTGTTATTCTATAAAATATATGATATAACATAAAATGTTCATTTTTATGTTCTCATTTCAATTAAAAACATCTTAAAATGGTAATTATCGTTTTTTCAGGGATCTTATCCAAAATTAGAATTTTTTAAATTCTGTACAACATTAGGACTAAAGCTCATCCGCTGTGGCCCTTTTTTTCCTGTTTTTTTATCAATTCACTAATGCATGCTGAGGAAAAAAGATAAAATTAGTGACTTATCATCATTATAAATGACTCATTAGCATCTGAGAATAATAATTTCTTTGTGATTTTAACTTTTAGTTTAACTCACTCCAAAATACATCCTGGTGTCCTTTATTTGCTTTGCTTCTGATATAACTCTGCCTCCAGCCAGCACCGCCAGTGCTTCCTGCAGAGTGAGTGACAGCAGGAACAGCCAATCACAATAGCAAACAAAACAACAGGACCAATCATATCAGTTGAATATGGGATGAACTCAGAGCAGCAACAGGCGCTCTGGTCTCTGGGCTGTTTGTGGGACAGAGAAGGGGAAACATAGCCATAGTGGAAGTTATTACAGCAGGCCACTGCTTCAGGCCATGTGTGTGTTCAGTATTTTAATTGAACAGGTATACAGTTACTTTACTCTGTACAACGGGATATAGTGATGTTTTATTATAACTCACGACTTACATTGCCCCTGATGCTTGGGTGAGATGATCGTTACCATCTTAAGGGAGACGAGTAACTGGTGGGGAAAACACGTTCGACCAAAAGAAAGTTGTTTTCCCTCCACAGATTTGTAGGGTTGCAGATAGAGGGTCCGGCCCACTGTGACTGCTGCTCCCTGTTTCCTGTTCGGTGATCTCATCCTGACCAGTTGCCTGCTCTCAATATGGTGTCTCTGATAAGCTCTTAACCCAAAAGCATGCACACGTCTCAATGCCTGTCTATTTTCTCACTATCTGATCCTTCTCTGTCAGCGGTAGTTGCGTGAGGCCTCCAGGGTTCACATGGCTTTCATTTGAGCTCATAGACGGTTCAGACTTCCTTCAGTTACTTATCCGTGGACACAAGCCTGACAGCTGACACGTATCTAACACGGATGTCTGGCAGAGGAATCCTCTCCTCATCTTTACACTGATGAAGGACAATGTTCACGTCCTCTTTATTAAGCTTCATTGTCCAGCGGCTTTGCTGTGCCGTGTTCTGCTCTCTGTTCACATCAATCTTTTTTATAAGTTAATTTTTCATATTGAAGGTTGATTAGACATGGTGAGACGTTGATGTTCCAGTCATAAATAAACCAGCAGCCATTTAAGGTGATCTTAGAAGGAATAAAAAACAAATAACATCAGTGGTCTGAAACCACACGGATGACATTATTAAAAGCCGCCCGTCTACTAAACAGCTGGGCAGCTTTTGCCCTCTCAGGGCTGGTCTGGATTTGCCTGTAATACCACTTTTTACCACCAGATTACACCGAGTCATCAGTGTCAGACTTATTACACAACACGAGGAGAGGAAACTGTAGGTAGTTTGGTGCGTTCAGTTTGTCCTCGGAAGTTGGATTTTCCGAGTTCTGCAGTTGGAAATACAACGTGAAAAACGCCTGAAGTCGTAAATCCGACTCAGAAAGTCGGGGTAGTCCCACCAACCTCGACTTCACCGAGTAAAGATGGCTGCCCAGCAATCAATGGTGACTGAGACCAAGAGTGAGCAGGTTTATGTTGAAATGTTCTCGTTTAACTGAACATAAAGTGGAATTTTACTTTGTGATTCGTAGCTTCTATGCAGAGATTATAATTTTACAAAATTCATGTTTGAAACGCTAAATAAACGTGGTGGATGAAGTCTATCTGCTAATTATAAAAACTATTTGCTAACATGTTCAGCCTCTGAAATTATGATCAACAAAGGGGAAACGGGGCGGTTTTACAGGTTTTCTGAGTTTGTCAACCTGAAAGCTCTCAACTTGGATGTGTTCTGAGTCCCGACCTCTGAGACTAATCGGACGCAGCATTAATGCCAGCAACTTCAAACTGCAGGTTAGCAGAATTTACTGAAGATGACAACAAAGGTTTGAAATAAATCCAGTAACATTGAGAAAATCTATTAATCTATGGCCATGGATACTGAGATGGGAATGGGATTTATAAATTAATTATCTTCATTATCATGTGTTAATTAGATTAAAGGGATTCTGTAACTTTTGACCCAAATATCAGCCTGATGTGAGTAATACTGGGCGATGTCTGGGGTCAGTATGCAGTGATTGACGCGTGTCAGCGCTCTGAGGGGGCAGAAACCAGATTCTGTAACTTTCCATCACTCATAGGATCATGTGACCTGAGGTACTTTGCATTAACGGCTCCCCCCTCTATAAACACAGAGGTTCTGCTTTGAGCTACTTCTTCCTCCTCTTCACTCTGACGTTTATGTTGGCTGAATGAAGTGAAAAGGTGAAAACACATATGAATGAATGAGCGGATGCTGCTGATGGTGATGTTTTACGGTCTGGGACCACAGACTTGCCTCTGAGTGAAGTGTGAGCATTTTCTTGTCATTTCGTTTTCACCTGACCTGAAATTGTGTTGCATCTGCAGCAGCGTCCCGGCCTGAGCAGTGATTGATCAGATGTTGATGATCAATCACTGGTGGGTCGTTTTCAGCATCGTAGATGAAAGACCTGAGCCTCCTCTCTCCTCTTCATCATCTCACTTGTCTTTCGTGTGTGGAAATATAAATGGCCTTCCACTGTTTAAAAACTGTTTAATTAAATGATAAAATGACCCCCGGTGATTAATTCCCCTCAGAAAGATCAAACAGTAGAGACTGAGAGCTTCATGATGTTCTTTTTTGACTTCCTGGCTCCTTTAAAGCCACACTGGTGAGGCCTCAGTGCTCCAGCTGCTCCTTATTTCTTAGCTGCTGGATGGATTTTTAAATACCAGTTGCTACCAGTTGTTACTGTACATATTTACCGAAAGTTCAGCGGGGATTTGCTCTTCTGGGCTGCTCGACACTGAGTTTCTGTGTAGAAATTTAAACATAGTCCTCCTCAGACTAAAATATCTGTCCTCTTACTTGGAAAAATACACCATACTGATGTCTTAAAGTAGAAATGGATTAGCATTATGGAACAAATAGGAAGTCAAGTGTTTTTTTGCAGGTAAAAATAGTTAAAAACATAAAATAAAATCAAAGATAAGAGAAGAGATTGGTTATACTCATGTAGCAATTCTTATATATAATTTTATTTTTTTCTTTAAGAAATACGGTCCATCCATGATAATAATGTATTTCATTTAAGAGCTGAAAAATAGACCTAGAAAATCTAATAATTATTTTAAAGATAACTTTTTTCTTTTTATCCCCTAGATTAAGTAGAAAAAATTAAACTCAATTGGAAAGCAAATCCAGTTATTCTAAGTTTAATTTTCCCTGTTTTCTGACAACTTAAATTCACAGTAATGAAAATCAGTAGTTTTCATTACTTTCTTCTTCGAGATGTGACAGATCAGCTCAGGAGGAGCAGTTTTTTCTGTTTCCTCCATAAATCTGAACCCAGACTGAAGAAAAATCTGAGCACTCTTTTCTCTGAGTTGAGATCCATCATCACCGAGCCTCCATTTGACTGACAGAATGAGAGAAGTGTCCATCTGAAGGTCTCCTGTAGAGGTAATGACATCCATCTCCCCCGCCCTCTGCCTGACATCAACCACTGATCATCTTTCTGTTTCACTGGACCAGAACCAAAGTCCTTCATCATGTCATGTTCAGTGCAGACTGAAGACTGAACCAGTCCTCCAATCATCATCCTCAGTCCACGACTGTTTCTCCTCAGCTTCATTACAAGTTGCTTTTCTGCTGTGCAGCTGTGAGCTGTGATTTATGTCCTGATGTCTGTTCGTCTCTCTTTACTAACCCATTTTGTTTGCCCTGGCTTCAAATGTCCGACAGAGCTGACTTAGAAAATATTTTCACTGCTTGAAGAAGTTTTTCAATCCTTCCCATTGTTTCATTTGCATCTTGTTTAGGTCTTTGTTTTAGAAAATGCAATCTATATTTTTTTTATTAATTCCATTAATTAAACCAAAGTATGGTATTAATTTGGCTTAAAAGCCTTCATGTTTAGATGCAGAAAAGATAGTTTTATGTTAATATCTACTTTGGCTGGGGTTATTTCTACAGCACCACCTCTCGTGGACTGTTTTTAATATCACGTTTTACTACAGACACAATTATCACATCATTGTTTTTGTACATGATTCTGCACAGAGTGTCCAGGACTAAAGTTGACCCTGAGGACACACAAACACAGTGTAAAAACAGTAATAGCTGTCACAGCACTGATCTGACGTCAAGCCAAGTGGAGCTTCAGCTAAATCCTCCTTACTCTGTGATTTGATAGCCCCTCTTTAAGCTCTGCCTTCACACATCTGTCAGTTTAATGAAACTGCCAGCAGATGTTTGCTTTTGTCCTCACATGGACTGATGAAGCCTTGATTTAAACCGCTTGAGACAGTTTCTGAACTGAAGTCATGTGCATTTCTTTTCTTTTAAATGACCTTTTATAAGCTGCTTCTTGGAAAAAAGGAAAGAGTTTGATATCTCTGATCTCTATAGACTTATATTATTTTTTTATCTTCATCATCCATTTATTTATTTATTGTTACTATAAAATATCTATAATTATCCTACTACTAATTAGTTAATAAGAATGATTGTCATTATTATTATCATTTTGCAATTTCCCGCTGTAAGCAATTATTTTTCATTTTTTTACACAAGACTACAGAAATTTATTTCATTATTAAACATCTTTGTGATCTATTATTATCTATTTGTTATCTATTTGTTAAGTATTATTACAGTTTTATTCAATTTATTTTGTTTCCTTTAAAATAAAAATAAAAAACTATGGATTGGATGAGAAAAAGTATTTTAAATATTTTATTCTATATGCATAAAGCACAATTATTAGAAAAATATAATTAATCTATGATACTATTAACAATAATATTGATAATATAAATTTTTTTTTTGTTTGTTTTGTCTTTTTAAGTCCTCTGCAACACAATAAAGTATTTTTATTAGGGCTTGATATTGTTTAGAACCTCATGATTTGATTGGATATTTATTCTTTGGGTTGCAAATTGATTCAATAATAGTTTGATTGGATATTAATTTAAATCCTTCAATGTCAATTCGTTAGAAGTGTGCAGAGCCGACCAACGGTTGTTGCAGAGCACGGTGTCGGTGTAAATGGTTGTGTAGGCTTGTCGTTTTCCTGCTTTAATTCTTTGATAAACTCTGATTCTGCCTGGCACAGCTTACAACAGATCTTACTTTCGTATATTTCCAGTGTTCTGGATATACACAGGAGTCCAAAATGACCCCAAACATCAGAATATAAAGCTGAAGGAGCCGGCTTTATGCTGCTTTACACTGCAGCTTGCTTTGGTGCCATTTTGAATACCTCGCACAGTGCCCCCGCGGGTCAGGAGGTGAACGGATTCAGAGGATTTGCTGAACCGATATTGAATAGATATTGGGTGAAGAAATAGTGCTATGCATTGATTAATTCATATTTTTACACACCCCTATGTTTCATATGTACAAAGGACTCCTGAAGGACCAACTTGTGTCAGGATGTCCTCCTGGTGGGCAGAAAGGCGAAGCAAGCTTCACTCTTTGCTGACTTTAGAGCCATATCCTCCTCGACTTCCTGAGCTTGGATGTTGCGTCTTGTTTTATAAAAAGTTCAGGATTAGCCTAATCTGGTTAAGTGATTAGAGCCCACTTTGCATGCTCTTAGACGAGCAGATTACACGGCTGCCAGAAAGGAAGACAGCACAGTTCTAAGTTCACCAAGTGTTGTCTGCCATTGTTGTTTGACCCACAGAGGTCGGCCGTTCTCCTCCTGGGGAGAGGAGTCGAACTAGCGCAGACCTGCGAGCCGCCGGCCGTCTCCGTCATCATTGTGCTCAGTTTGAACTTCACTGTTAGCAGCTCAGGTTTGAAAGGATTTATTTTTTATCAGCTTCTGTTTGTGCACAATCTCCCTCCATCTGCACTCACCTAAATCTGCCTTTTACTCCCGTTTCCGCCTCCGTGGCCTCCCGGCTCCTCCCCTTTGTGTCTGCTAACTTGTGTGAAGTGTGGCGGTGATCAGGAGCTTAGGGACACTGTGGGAAAGGAGGTGTGTGTTTCTGTGTGTGTGTGTCTGAGCCGCTCGCCTATCTATCGGTGGGAGGGTGAGGGCGCCGCGTGATGCTTGGCTGATGTCGCTAACATCGGCGTCACAGGCCACTTTTCACACACACACACACACACACACACACACACACACACACACACACACACACACAGTCACAGAAATAGCTTATCCTCACACTATCCACACGGCGCAGCCAGCATTCCTGATATCAGCACGTCACCGGCAGCATCTCTCCGCTGTGGACCCCCGTTACTGGAGTTCCCCAGGGACCACAGCTAAGACCCCCTCCCTCCCTTTCACCCCCCCCTTTTTCGGCCGGGCTTCTTAGGATGGAGAGCAAGGGAGGGTCTCGCCGGAAGGGTAAGTTTTTTATTTTGCCCCCAGTGAACTTCTTTTTGAGTTGTCCTTGACCAGCATCTCGATGCGTCCGCTCAGACCGGGCATTGGGTGGGATGCTCGTGTTTCAGATGGAGGCTTAAGATGATTTTGGATTAGAAACTAGTTTCTGGCATCGCGTGATGAAGCTTGTCAAGAAATATTGCTCCACTAAAGACAAATCAGGCCACAGGACAAATCAAATTGAATTGAATTATAGCTCTTTTTGTTCATTTTTTTTTAGTAAATCAAAAGTAATGATGTGTGAATGAACAGGTAGGCTTGACTTTAGAAGTCAGTTTCAGAAATCTTACCCTAAAAACACGCTTGTTCAACTGAGTCGTTTCTGCAATTTCTTAACAATGAATTGCAACTAGCTGCATGTGGGAGTTATAAAACGAGGTTTTTGACTTTTCATATCTCCTTTGTCCCTTTTGTTTCTCGCATCCAAAGATCCACGGGCTAACGTCGGCCACACTAGGCAGCTTACTGCGCTGTCAGTGTGCAGCTTAGCAGTTATAAATAGTATGCATGGTCATTTATTACTACAGTGACCGGAGAGGCTGAGCCCAGCCATTAGAACATGCTTGATGTAGCTGCTGGGACTTGTCACTCTATGAAGTACCGATGATGACGCATATGAAAGGATGCTCTTAACATCACTGATCATCGGTCTGGAAGTCTTTTATACACTTTAGAAATCTAATTTAAAACTTTATTAGGAAGTGTTGAGAGGTTTATCATCTAATAAATTCTGACATAAAGCACTGAAAGGTTCTCTAAAGGATTTTGTACATGAAAAATAAGAGATTCCTGATAGAGTTAACCTTTAATAAATTAAAATGATTACATATAGAAATGCACTTCATTTATTTGAAATATATAAATGTGAATGTTTCTGTAATTGCAAATAAAATTTTACATGTAATTGAAGTAAATTGTGTCAAATGAAGCTGATTTAACCTTCGTGGTCTAAATATAAGCAGTGTGCCCGTTAGCAAAGTCATCTTTTAGGGGTCGTGTAATGCGCTATAGCACTGGGAGAGTCTGCAGAAGTAGAGCATCTAAACACACACCATCACACACACCTGCATTCATTCATCAGTGATCACACCCGGTCTTTTTTTTCTTTTCTCCACCTGCCACATTGAAGCAACCATAAATCATTGCTGCTGATAAACTCAGCACTTTAAAGCAGTTGGTCTTCAGGCTTCTGATTGTTTCACAGCAGTTATGTCTTTGCACGTGTGAGTGTTTGTACATATTTCCTCCAGATTTACAGGACAGCGTGTGCATTTTTATAAAACTGGAACTTTATCTCCACTCCGTTTCAGCCATGAAACTCACTTGATTTCTCATTTATGTATTAAAACATCCCCTAGCAGCACAACTTACAGAATACAGAGAGGAACAATACTTTTTCATCCATGTTGAATGAAAAAAGTAACTCTTAGACTTAAGAGCTAACGACCCTGCAGTGGGAAATATAAAAAGAAAGCAATGATCGGATTATAAAGCAGCAGCCAAAAAAGCCATCTGCTCATATCCAGCATCAGTTCCACGCTCCGGCAGCCTGACTATCGGGAGGAGACTTTGATGTTTAGGCGGCTCAGAGACATCTTTTATAAAGCTAGATATTCAGAATCCTCTCTAAGTATTCATCATCTGAAAAGTCCTGCATGTCTGCTGCTCTCTGTTAGTGATTGTCATACTGAGCATGCTCTGTGAAATCCACCTATCAGGGTCGGACTGCTGTAAACAGTCTGGCCAAAGTGCTCATTCCTCCTTTATAAACATCAGTTTTTATGGAGGGAAAGGTATACATTAGGGTTGTTTGCAGACAGGCAGGTGATATCTGGTGGCACCATTTTTGTTGTCCGGCGGGCTCTTATCAGCAGGGCTGTAGGGGGGATTCCTTTTGTTAAGAGCTGCACACAGACTGGACTATAAGCAACTTTTCCCAGGATTCAGAGCAATTTTCTCACAGATAAATGAACAGACGCCCACATCTGTCAGCATCTTTATCTCTGCTACTGTATGTAAAAGTGGACCATGTCCCTCTGGACTGTTTGCTACAGCACACCAAAGCTCATTCACAGCTCATGTTTACATTACAACACCACAGATATGCAGACTCACAAGTCCTTCACTTCGACTACATTTCCCTCTGTTTATTTTCCTTCAGACACCCCGAATTCACTTCATCTGCTTCAACAACTCCTGCAGTAATTGCAGGTTTTTGGCATCCACACTGGCAGCTGGCACTTCTTTGGTGGTGTGTGGTGCACTTACAGGTCACTGGAAGACTTAATGAGATATTTGTTTCCCTATGTGGACTGCTCGACATATAAAACGCTTAAAGCAGCATGACACAAAGTTCATCATCTGTAGGATTGTTGTCAGTGACTTCTGATGATGAAACTAATTTTTTTCCTCATCACAGCAGGTTCAATTTATTTTATGCAAGGCAAGTTTATTTGTATAGCACTTTTCATGTACATGTCGATTCAAGGTGCTTTGCGTATAAACAGAAACATTACAGCAGGGCGCAGACAGCGATTAAAAAGTATTAAAAACAAATGTAAAATCACTTAATAAGATTGAAAGAAAGAAAGAAACCCTCAGGAAGAAAAAGCATCAATTATCATAAAAGACCCCAAAATATAATTTTTTTTAAAAATGTCCATGTTTTTCCTTCTGCACTCGGAGTTTGAGTAATATTGGTAAAGATGCTGAAAGCTTTGCCGCGCCACAACCTTCAAGCAGGCCTGACAACTCAAGGACTTGGAGTGCGATAGTGTCATGTTACTTATCTCATTGCTTCCTGATTGACTTCTAAACCACCTTACATGTGGACACTCTCTAAAAAGAGAATCCTTCCCTGATTTGGAAATAGCGCTGCCTGTTTTAGCCTGCAGCCTAGCCTCAAAGAGGATTTAGTGTCATTTGAGAAAATGATTACCTGTGGTGTGTGCTTTCTAACGGAGCTTAGCAATGACGGCCATCCCCCCTCTATTCAGCAGATATGATCTGAAGTTTATTCCCTTTATCCACACTTATTGAAGCTGTGCCTCACCTAATATGGTCTTCTGTCCCACTCAGACTGTTTTTTAAAGAGCGGCGTGGTACAAGGACATAATGACTTTCTCTGTGATTACCAGCAGGCTAAGCCACACTGCAAGCTTCTTATTCCCCCAGCAGCTGGATCCAGCAGTAAAAGTTACACATGAAATCCCCCTAAAGCCAGAGTTCAGCACAGAGCTGCACTGATGAGAGATGGAGGCCAGGCAGAGTTAGGAGAGGATCCATCACTCAGCACTTTCTGCTGGATGAGAGTAATTGATTTATCTCTCTCTGAGAATGTGCATACGAACACACAGCAGTGGTAGCAGTGTGAAGCTGTGCTGGGTGTGTCTGCCGCTCTGCATCAGTAACCGCATGTGAACCATCCTGTAGCTCTGCTGAATTTGGCAGCAGTGTAGGTGAGTTTGTGGTTCAGGGAAAATCTTGTATACGTTTATCAAATCTGTGGTGTGCTGTGTTTGTTTTTCATTGTTCTCGACTGCCTCAGATTTAGTGTGTGATTGTTCCTTCTTGGCCTTTATTGATACTTTTATTGACTTTAAACAACCATGTAAAACTTTGCTTTGAGTTTTATTTCTGTTCCACAGCAGAAATGGCATCGACTTCAGCTGCTGGCACTTTATGTACTTCTATTGTATCAGGACTCAGAGGAAGATGAGGAAACCTGATCATAAAAACAATGCTTACCTAATGCTTTTTTTAATGAGCCAATTCTTCTAAAGGACCTCATGCTACTGTGAGAGCAGAAGCAAATCAGTTTGTTCTCCATGAACATTATGTCATGACATAATTTTTAACCGCATGAGAGTTCTGAGTTAACTCACAATGAATCATATACTAATCACAGATTTTTAGATTTTTAGATTTTTAGATTTTATTTTATGCATTTTATTTCATATTTTTTAAAAGATATTTTTCATTACATAATACTTATTCAAGCTGTTAGGAAACTATTATAAATTCTAAAAAGATCACTAACCCTGATTTGTTGATATTGTAGTTGAGTTTGTGTAAGGTATATTGTTACTGTTGTGATTACAGAGTTTCACTGAATGAATCTGCTGAAGATACACAGCAGTGTGTGTCATCAGCGTAGCTATGGTAACAAATGTTTTTTATAATTTGAGCAAGTGGGAGCATGTAGATGTTGAACAGCAGGGGCCCCCGGATGGAACCTTGGGGAACTCCACAGGTTATTTTAGTTTGCTCAGATTGATGGTTACCTATAGACATGAAAAAGTCTCTTTCTTTTAGATAGGACTCAAACCAGTGGATTGCAGTCCCAGAAAGTCCTACCCACATTTGAGCCGGTTTAATAATCAACCGTGTCAAAAGCAGCACTGAGATCCAGTAGTACCAGGACTGGAATGTTTCCGCTGTCTGTGTTCTATGGATGTCATTATAGACCTTAACAATAGCAGTCTCAGTGCTGTGATGTGGCCGGAAACCTGATTGGAAGATTAGTTATTTAGTGGTAGGAAGTTGTGTAGTTGTTGGAAAGCAGCCTTTTCTAAAATCTTACTAAGAAAGGGGAGGTTTGATATCGGCCTGTAGCTGCTCATGAGTGTTGGGTCTCGGACGAAGGTGTGCAAAGGCAATAGACTGGCTCGATGCCGGCTGTTTTTAGACACCTGAAAGCAGGGACATGTTTACAATTTGTAAAATATCTGAGGCCATGCATCCTGAAACAGTCTTGAAAAACCCTGTTGGAAGGGTGTCAAGACAGCAAGTGGTGGTTTCAAGATGAGAAATGATCTCATCCAGGTTTTTTGAGAGTGATGGAAGTGTGTCATGGTCAGGCCTTTGCGCGGACACAGTGAGGACACATGTACTATTCCTTGCATGGAAGCACTGACTGCTCATGCCAGCAGGGTCATGGGATCTCAGGTGATGCAGAATGAAGTTTGCAGTTTTCTGAACATAAGAACATTTGGTTGGAATTTGTTTCTTTGTTTAGATGCCGCTTTCAAAGCCTCCTTTTTTCCCACATCCTCTGTGTTTATCCCATCTCACTAGGAATACTGGGAAAAGTAACGATGAGCTGTGAATTAAACAAACAGGCACTCTGACTGATGGTGTTTAGCCGCAGTGGTTTAGCTGTTTGCATGCTTTTTGTGTCGTTTCTTTCCTTTGGGATGAATGAGACTATTTACCTTTTCATGGTTTCAGGTCATGTTAGTGTTGGGCCAAATATCAAGATGTGATATTTTCAACAAGTGATATGGAATGAAGGAATATTGTTTATATAAACATAGCTTGTTGTAAAAGTGTTGTTTCTTTCTTGCATGGTCATTGCAAAGGATTTTAATTTGTTTTATTTTAGGAGCATTTAATTTATTGCACGGCTATTTTAGTTTTAGTCAAGTTTTAAGGCTGTAAATTGAAACTATCCCTGGTTATTTGAAAAAAAAAAAAGATCTCGATATATGTGGTATATCGGGATTCAGTTGAAAATATTTTAGACTAAATTCTTAACAGGTTGAAAAACCTCTTTTAAATAGAGTACATGTTATCTTGTTTCTTTATTGAACAGTCACATTTTGGGTAATGCTTCATTTTTTATTTTGAATGTTTTTGTTTGAGAGATCATAGTAAAGCACTATTTTTTGTTTTTGTTTTTTTTATTGGTTGTTTTATTCCATTTTATTTTTTTTTAATTTCTTTTTAGTTTTTTTTTTTTCATTTCCTGCAATAGACAGGTAATCTGTCCAGGGTGCACCCTGCCTCTTTCCCAGTAACTGCTGGGATACGCAGTTCCCGTGTCACATTTTTTTATTTCATTTTGAATTTTTTTATTTAGTAATACAGATGGAAAGTCATGTTTTTGTTTTTGTATTTTTATGGTTTCAATTTGGTAAATTTCTTTTTGAGAACCTCTCCATAAACAAAGTTTCCTATTAGGGACAGCAAATGAATGACTTGACTTTCACGTCATCAGCCATGTTGTGCTTGGGTCACATGACATGTTAAGCTTCGTCTCTTCCACAGGTGATGGCGTCCCAAAGGAAAACAGTCCCTTCATCAACAACACCGACCACGACAAAGGCAACAGCTACGATGGCACCAACATGGCACTTTTTGAGGTAACGTCTACTCACTGTTTTTGTTTTTTGTCATGGTGAAACATCACCTGGATGCAGCCGGTTTGCATGGAGCAGGATTGTTTTCTCACCACACAGAGAAAAGTCACGTTGCATTCAGATGGCGAGGGACAAACGAGGCTAGAAACGAAAAAGCTGCACACGAGAGCAGTCTTAAAGCTGCCAAAGCTACTGCAGTTTAAATTAGAAGCTCAAACCTCTCATTAATGCAGAGAATGCTGAAGCTGCGCGCTCAGATGTGGTGAACTAAATAAAAAGAAAACACAACGTACCAATCTTGTTTCGGCTCAGCGGCGTGTCAGTCAGAGATTTTACTTACAATAAAAAGCTGGTTTATTCCTTCAAATTGATTCATCTGAAGCTTTGCCATTTGGCCGATTCGGTGCTGCGGCCGTCCATCCTTGTATAGAATCAGTTCTGTGGCGTCTATTTCCATGCTGTATGAAGCTGATACAGATGTTTCCATCAGTTAGAAAACTAAAGATTAGTTTTCCTCCTAAAAAATTTCATCTTACTCCAGCACTTGGTAATCAATGTCACCAGTCCTCTCATATTTGATTTGGTTGTAGAGAAACTGAGAATGTTAACGTTTCTGGTAGAGATGGTCCCTCGATTAAATTGTCTTAATCGATTATCAGTAGAATTAATGATCCATTATCGATTAATCATTAATATTTCCAATTAAATTTCAATAGGTATAGCCTATTTTTTAATTAAATGAAAGTAGAAAAAACCTAGTGTGTTTCCTTATTAATGTTTTTATGGCAATATGAATGATTCTTGTGGCAGTCAAATGGGATTCATTCAGTGGTTAAACTGGAAAATATGCATTACATACAACTTTGAACTAGTCTGGTTGCATTCGATTAATTGATTAAAAGATAATGCAGTCGATTACATCTTAACGATCGATTAGTCGATCATCGATTCATCATGCCCGTCCCTAATTTGTGGTATTGCAGGAGGAGATGGACAGCAACCCCATGGTGTCATCGCTTCTTAACAAACTGGCAAACTACACCAACCTGACCCAGGGAGCCCATGAGCACGAGGAGGCCGACGAAGATGAGGGGCCAAAGAAGAAAGCTGTTAAGGTGAGGGCCCTGTGTGTGCCGTATGAGGCGGGGTACAGTTGCATATTAACAGTTGTTTTTCTAATATCTGCTGAACAAGCATTACGTAACATGAAGGTCTTTGACCTCTTAATCCCCTCTATTTGTTTTTGGTCATGGACCTCACTGTCTTCCTTCTGTTTTTGCATTTTACACTTCTTCTAAATCTTTGTGCAGCTTTATGATGGAGAAAAGAAAATCTGAGCTGATCCGGTTACTGTAGACTCATTAAAGTCTGGTATGCATGCTTATGTGCTCTGGGGGAGTCGATAAATCAAGTCAGCGAGTTTGACAAATATGAAATTGTGACAAAAAAAAACCAATACCAGACTCTTATTATTTGTTGCTATTGTTCCACAGTTGTACCTGTGAGGATCCTTTGATGCTCATATTTCGGCTTTCTTTAATAAGATTTGCAGAGCCGTGCCATGCAGCACACGGATACTTTCCTAACCACAGCCACAGTCCGTTGTCAGTTGCCCCATTCAGTCCCCTGCATGGAAAAGGCCTCGGGCACCTCCCACTGCCTTGCAGGACCAACTTAAAATGAGAGTGTGAGGCTCGTCACTCTGTGGGATAAGGAGACCTGTGCTGTGCATTTGGAGATACATGAGTAAAGCCTATCTGCTCTTTAATCTCAGGTGAATTCTGCATCGTTTTGTCTTCTTGTGTTTGTTGTATGTATGTTTGTATGTATGTTGTGAGGAATTGCAGCTTTTTATTGATGCATTTAAGGATTTCTGATGTTTTGTTGCCAGTAAAGTAAAGTCAGAGCTGTGGGTATAAATGGTTGCGTTTTGGTCTCGTTTTCATTGGATGTTTGTCTTTTTAAGCAGAGTCTTTACAATGTCGTTAGTGGCAGCTTTGGGTGTGAACTCGATGTATTTCACCGTTTGAAAAGGTTTTTGTTTGTAGACAACTAGAACTGTTAAGTCTTTCTTTAACTATAAGAAAATGAATCATGAATAATGCAGGTATTTGTGGCTGATGCAGCGATTTACTAACTTACTGCTTTTCAATCAGCCGCTGCGGTTTACAAGCCCAACTCCAAAAACATTGGGACACTGTGTGAAATGTAAATTAAAAGAGAAAATGATGATTTGTAAGTCTGAGAAATGATTATTTATTCACTTTATCTTAGAGAATCAGAACTTTCCAGAAGCAAAGATGAGCAAATGTTCAACAGTTTCAGATGTTCCTGAATGTAAAACTGTGAAGGAAGGGAAACTGTTAAAAATCAGTGATCATGTGTCCCTCAGGCAGCATTGCATTAAAACTAAACATGATTCTCTACTGGAAACCAGTGCATGGAGTCAGGAAGACTTCCAGAAATCCACAGATGCAGGTTAAAGCTCTGTCATGCAGAGAAGAAGCCTCACTGCCGTCTTCTTTGGACCAAAGCTCATTAAAATGCTCCGAGGCAAAGAGGAAACTGTTCTGTGCTCAGATGGATCAAAATGTGAAATTCTATGTAGAGTCCATGCATGTTCTGCAGACTGAAGAGCAGAGGGAGTATCCAGCATCTCTGATGGGATGGAGCATCAGAGCCGATGGCGTGGGCAGCTTCCACATCTGTGAAGCTCCTTCAATGCTGAGAAGTACATGGAGGTGTTAGAGCAACATCTGCTCCATCCAGACATCGTCTCTTCCAGGAAAGCCTTGCAGGTTTCAGCAGCAGCATCCTGCTTCCATCCCAGCAGCACGGCTTCACAGGAGAACTGCTGCTGCTTCCACACCTGCAGCAGGACTAAACACCTGGAGCATCATGGAACCACAGATCCAGCAATGAAGATCCAGGATGGAAAACATTCCTTTCATAAAACCCTTAGAAGCTGCTGTCCTCACTTCCCAGATGTTTCCAGATGATCATCCTGCAGCTACTTTCTTCAGATGTGCTGCTGCCATCAGACTCACAATGAGCTCATATTTTCCATGAAATGAGAAAAAGTCTCAGTTTCTACATCTGACATGTTGTTTATGTTCTACTGGGCATGAATTATGTTCATGGTCAATTTTCCTCTGTTTTTTTTACATTTTACATATCATCCCAACTTTTTTTATAATCTGGACTATAAGAGATACTGTAGATATGGGATTAGACACCTTAAAACAGCACAAAGCAGTTCTGCACTGAATAGTGTTTTCATTTTAAACACTTGTTTCCGTCTTGGAACCAGAGAGCAGGAATTCCTGTTGATGTCTTGCTGGTGTAGTATTGGTGTATTGGAGTGTGGTGGATGGAGGGACTTCTAGCCAAAACTAAAACCTACTTTTCAAAGTGACCAGGAAAAACAAGGGCAGCTTTAGACAGGTCAGAGTTGGGTTTGTGACTCTGCCAGACAAACTGAATGATTCTCAGCTGACTGCTTCTGACTGCGAGACTGCTGTCTTCTGCTGTCTGACCGGACCGTCTCCTGTCTCTGTAGATGTGGACGAGTGCAGCCAGCAGAGCGACGAAGATCCCGTCTGTGATCATTTCTGCCACAACTACATCGGAGGATACTACTGCTCCTGTCGCTACGGTTACCTGCTGCACTCTGACAACTGCACCTGCAGAGGTGAGTCAGCGGAGTCAGAGTAAACGCTGCATGCTGTGGCTGGGTGTCAGGAGGAAGAGGGGCAGATTTCACTCTGAAGTTTGGTGTAAAAGAAGCTGATGACAGAACCGGGGTCAGCTGGAGGAGTGAATGGACATTTCAGATTGGATGCAAGCATTACGTTGATGAGTGGTGCTTTCATTTTTGTGTTACATCTAAACTTGACTTTTTTCTTCAATCCTGAGCACTGTGATTCTAGATTTATTCTATATATAAAATATGCTCCTATATATCATGCCACATACTTTCTATGTTGCACTTAGTGGTGATACTTTGATGCTAGAGAAATTACTAGAGACCTTCCTGAGGTCAAAGGTTGTGGTTGGTTCTGGTAGTGAGGCCCCTTACCGGGATGAACCCAGTGTGACTGATAACAGCGACTGGTTGGTCATAAATATTTACATGTTTCTGTGTGGAGGAGGTTAACACACTCATTTGATAAACTCTCTGTGTGTGTGTGTGTGTGCAGTGGAGTGCAGTGGCGTTGTGTTCAGGGAACGCTCCGGCGTTTTCAGCAGCGTGGATTTTCCCGCTCCGTACCCGAAGAGCTCAGACTGCTCGTACCGCATCGAGGTGGAGGAAGGCTTCCGGCTCCGCCTCCAGTTTGACGCCCAGTTCGACGTGGAAGATCACCCTGACGTCAGCTGCCCCTACGACTATGTCAAAGTGAGACAAACACTCACCTGTGCACACACCGGCACACACTCAGTGCCTCTGATCAGCTGTTCGTGTGTCAGATCGAAGCAGGAAACAGCGAGTTCGGTCCATTCTGCAGCAATAAGTCTCCAGGAGTCATTCAGGTCGACAGCAACGTCGCCATTATCCGTTTCCACAGCGACAACTCAGGAGAAAACCTCGGCTGGAGGCTCAGCTACACCGCCACAGGTGAGGCACAACACACACACACACACTAAGAAAAGATCTGAACCAGTTCTCATCCCTCTTATGTTACTGTGACAGGAAGTCAGTGTGCGGTACCCGAGACGCCACCCAACGCTGTGATGAACCCCACCCAATCAGAATACTCCTTTAAAGAGCACATCCTGTTTACCTGTGAGCCTGGGTACCGTCTGCTGAAGGTGAGCGTGGCAGGTAGTGTTACACAGGACATCCCACCTGCATGTTGGATCTGCTTGCAGGCTTAGATCATGCTTACTGTCAGCTGAGCCGGAGCCACGCCCTCATCACAGATGTTCATCTGTTTAGGAACGGTCAGATTTAAGGATGGAACAATACTCCGAGAATCGATTTAAAATCGATTCAAACTGTTTGAAATGGCAATCGCTGAGAAAAAAGGAAAATTGAGTAGCATTCAATGCGTCAATGCAATAAATGAAGATGACATTCAAAACAAGTGAAACTTTGTTCATAAAAAGATTTGTGATCATTTCCATATCTATAATAATTATTTGTTCAGTGTAAATTTAGTTAGTACAACAGTCAATAGAAGGTCACAGTTTTAAACTAGGGAGAAAAAGGTAGATATAAGAAAAAGACAATTCATTTGGCCATAAAATAACTAAAATTAATTTTGTTGGAAAAAAATAATAAAAAATCGAGAATCGAATCGAATCGAATCATGGCATGAGCGAATCGTTAAATCCTGAGTCAGATACTGGAATCAAGCAAAGTAAATGTCTTAGGAAATACTGAAACTACTAAACTGGATGGACATGTTAATAAAATGGGAAGGAAAGTAGGAAAACTATAATCTTCAAGGATGAAATGTGTTTGGAAAAAAATGCTGATCAGCATTGTGATCAGTGATAACTTCAAGTTGGGGGAAAGTTTTTAACAAACAACAGTAGAGCTCAGGGCATTGTTTAATAGTGAACATAAGAACATCTGCACATGAACAATGTGATGTAACTCAAAGGACTGAGAAGTAGTGATGGTGAGATGAAGCCTTCTGAATGTGTCGAGTCTTTCTGGCCAAATGTTTCATTACTCGAAGCCTCGACTGGAAGTGCTGCCACCTGCTGGTTGTCTGATGTACACCATTCCTTATATTGCATATTTCCACCCACCAGCGGATCTGTAAACATGTCAGAGTGTCAGAATCTAAATATAAAGTATTGTAGCGGTCAGATTAATTAGTTCTGTGTTAAAAGCAGAATATAAAAGTAGCAATTATCTTGGTATATATATCAATCACAGCACAGTCAGTCAATCTCCTGCACGTGTTGATCCTGAACATCACTTCAGATCATTCAGAACACTTCCTGTATTTCCCACAGCATTGTCAGAAACTCGATCCCAACGAGGCAGTCAGTTGATTTCAGAGAAACGGGGCTTTGTGAAGCTTGGGGTTCAGACTGTATAACTGACTGAAAAAACCCCTCGGCAGACGATCCTCTGACCTGATGGTCTGATCGAGTTTCAGACTGTGAGCAGGCCAGAGATGCAGTGATGGACCAAATTACCTTTAGGACCAGTTTTCAGCAGATGCAGTCAACTTGGATATATTAGCAACAGCAGCCAACTCCAGATTTGTTATCATCACCACTTAGACTTTCTAAGTGTCCCCAGACATGTTATACAGCATGCAACTGCCTTAAAATCAGTTCAGTTAAGATTGAACCATTTTGTAGCTGTAGCACTGACATTTACAGACTGTCATTGAACCTATCAGGAGCTCACAAACCTGTCAATCAATGCAGCGAATGAGGTCACGTCTCGTTAAAGATCAGCTGTTTGCAGAGGAAGCAGGGTATATTTATTTGTTTTCTGTGTGACAACAACACTGGATCACACTTCGCCATCCCTTCACAGAAATAACGACATTTAAAACTTGAAATAAGTTGTTATGTGATTAGTTTGAGTGTCTGTGTTTGGTTTTTCGCTGCCGTGGTGAGTGTGACTTCGTGTTATCTTTAATGTGGGTATCTGGGGAGCGCTATGTGGACCTGAGTTTACTGTGGGTCCAGTTTCTGATGTGATGATAAGCAGTAGGTGAAGTTCTTTATCTTTGTGAGACTCAGTGTTATTGTTTTCTCTTTGTGTGTGTGTGTGTGTTGCAGGATGGGGAGCTGCTGGATCATTATCAGCTGGACTGTCAGGTGGACGGCTCATGGAGCAGTCGTCCCCCTCGTTGTAAAAGTGAGACTTCAGTCTGACCTCAGACACTAAAACTGGTATCCAGCTCTGAGTGGATTTTAACTCAGATTTTATTTTCCTTCAGACAGCTTCTCATTCTCAGTCCTACTCATTGTTTCAGCGGTCTGATCAGAATTACTAAACTGGTTATTACAGCCTGTAGGGTACATAGGGGTGTTAACTCCAGTTTAAGGGAGTTAATTAGTTTATGTGAGCGTGCATCTGTGTTTAAAACAGCTAAAGGTAAAAATCAGTGTAACTAAACTGCCCATCAGTTCAGCTCAGAGACAGTAGAGGTGTTAGGAGACGACACGTTTCCGCCCACAGGACTCACTCTTCCAGGTAGGTTGCTGTACAAGCAGCACCACCAGCCTCTGCTCATCTGATCACTGAGACTCTTCATCTTGCTCTATTTTCTCTTCCGTCTCTGTAGAAACAGACTCCGGGAGGAAGAGGAGAGCTCTGTCCACCATCTTAACCAATCACAGCCCAGATTAGAGAGAGAACGACTCAGACTGGCTGATAAAGATGCTGCTGATCCAAACTGTGACCATGTTTTTGTCAGTAGTTTTCTCTAAAGTTTAATTATTTAACAATAAAAAACGTCAAACCAGAATGTGCTGCAGTGTGCTGTGATCACTGAACAGCTGGAGGGAGTCTGCATGACATCATGTGACATTGTCACACGTTGATTCATATGATTTCATTATGATACACGTACAGTACAGGATACATTCATTTAGTCCCTCAATAAAATAATGAGTCCTCTCTAATTTTATAATACATGAATTAAGTATTTATTTATTTAATAAATTTGTCGTTTGTTTTTAAAGGAGCGCAAACGTCAGGTTGTACGTGAGTAAAAGCAGCAGAGATCAGTTCAAACATCTGTTACAGTTTTTATGTCTCTGACCTGCTGGGAGATGAACAGGTACTGCATGACTCATCAGTTTGTCCCACTAGTGAACAATTTTAATCATGAGTCATTCAACCTTCGTCATCATCTTCATCATCATCATAATCACGTATGTTAGCGATGGAGGTTGTGGATAGTTTCAGTCTGAAACTGATAGTGTCATTATCAGCTTAGACGGTTTTGGGTCCAGTTTGGACTCTGATTTGGTTCTGGATCCGGGTTCAGGAAGGTGTTGGTTTTTTGGTTTGTTTGTAAATTACTGGCAACGTGATGACTGAGGTTGTATTTCTGGTGTTACATCTGGATTCGTTTTAGGTTTGGTTAAGGTTAGGAAGTGGGCCTTTCTAGGTCTGGTTCAGACTAATGCTTGGATCTGGGTTTTGCTATGGTTTTGGGTCTAGTTTTTGATCTGGACCAGGTCTGGTTTGGATTTCTGTTTTGATCAGATTTTATGTCAAGTTTAAGTCTAGATTAGGTCTCATTTAGGATATGAATTACTTCTTATTTGAGTCTGGATTGAGATTGTTTTTTTGGTCAGATTTAGATTAATTTTGATCTGGAATAACTGATTGGGACTGATGATTTAGGGTCGGGTTTACTTTTAACTTTATGTCTAGTTAAGTTTAGGTTCATGTCATGTTCAGGTTTAATTTTGGATCTTGATGAGGTCTGGTTTGCAGTATGTGTCTAATATATTGCTGGGTCAGTTTTACTTCTATATCTAGTTAGAATGAGGTTTAGATCAAGATGATGTCTATTTTAGATCCGGGCTATGTTTGGGTCCAGTTTGGGTCAGACGTCCGTCTGGTTCAGGTCCGGTTTAACCCTTCTGTTTTCATCCTCTCTTCTAACTGAAAGCTCATGTTGATGGTTGCAGTGGTGGATTGCGGGAGTCCATCAATGGTGGACATGGCAGATTTGGTGTTTGGTAACCATGACAACAACACCCTGTTTGGAGCGACTATCCACTACATCTGTAGGGAGGGCGGCGTCATGCTGAGCAACAGTAAGAGGACGCTGTCATCAGGTCACATGACACCGACCAGCTCGTTTGTGTTGACCAGCAAACATCTGGTTGGTGTGTTTCAGGTTCGTACAGATGTGCTCTGACGGGAGAATGGACCGATGCAGACGGAGAGACAACGCTGCCCAGCTGTCCCTCAGGTAGGGCTGGGCGATATGGCCAAAAAATACAATCTCAGATTTTTTAAAACCAAATCCGATTTTCGATTTTATTCGATTTTTAAAAAAAAAATCTTTTTCATATCTTTTTTCTATTTTTCTTTTTTTTTCTTTATCTTTTTTTCTATTTTTCTTTTAAACAAATCACAAATATTAGATTTTATGGGAAAACATGCTTTTATTTCGGGGAGTTGACCTAAATTCAAAGTGCAGATATTTAAGTTGTGAAACAAACTTGTAAAAAAAGCTGGCAGGCCCTGTAAACAAGGAAAATATAACTTCCATGCATACAGCTGTACAGGTCAGGAAAGGCAACGTCAGCAAAATATTACCGGCTAAGAAAATAACGATTTTCAAAAAACTAAATCCTCATTAACAGCAAATTCGATTGATCGATAAAATTGATTTATTGCCTAGCGTTACCCTCAGGTATGTGTCTGTCCGTTTACCTGCCTGTCCGTTTACCAGTCTGTCTGTTTACCAGTCTGCTTACTCGTCTGTCTTCTGTTCATGCCTCCCCAGCCTGCGGCCGTCCTTCCCGCTCTCTGCCCCCTCAGGTGAAGCGGATCGTTGGTGGCCGGAGCGCGGAGCCCGGCTTCTTCCCCTGGCAGGTGCTGCTCAGCGTGGAGGACCTGTCTCGGGTCCCGGAGGATCGCTGGTTCGGTTCTGGGGCTCTGCTGTCTGAGCTCTGGGTCCTCACAGCTGCCCATGTCCTGAGGTCTCAGAGGAGGGACACCAGTGTTGTCCCAGTTGCCCCCGAGCATGTGAAGGTGTGAGGAAGAGGAGGAGTCTGTTTTCCTTAGTTTGGAACAACTTCACTATATTTATGCTTGAATATGTTTCCAGCGTTTTTAGCGGTAAGTGAACGCAGCATAGAAAGAAGCTGTCTCTGTCCTTCAGGTGTTCCTGGGTCTACACAGCGTCAGAGACAAACATCTGTCCACCAACCGCTCAGTGGAGCACATCTTCCTCCATCCGGACTTCCAGCCCAACAACTACAACAACGACATCGCCCTGCTGAGGCTGGCGGAGCGGGTGCAGTTCAACCAGCTCATCCTTCCGGTCTGTCTGCCTCCAGGTCACAGACAGGTGAGGTCCTGCTAGTTCGTCCCAGCTGCAGCACCTGGCTCTTCTCAGAGCAGATGTTCGGTCTGTGGAGGTTTTCTGGTCATATGTCAGAGTTTTAGGACATGTTTAGATAATGGCCTGAGGTTTGGAGTGAGGCAGTGTCTAATATCTCCTGTGGTTACACTCATAGACAAACACAAGACTTCACATAAGTGCCTCAGCTTGTTGATGCAATGACAACACTGGTTGTGGCAGGATAATTCATTAGATGTACACAAACAGACGGGTGTTGCATTTAAAATGGATTCAATGTTAAATCTGTACATTTTTCAGCTGATTGGGGTTTTATTGCTGATTTAATGTTGAAAAAATGATTGAAAGTGTTAAGAAAATGATAGTTAACATTAATTACTGACTAATGATCATTGTTGGCTTTATAGCAAGTTAAATACATTAAAAGTGTTTTAGAGTTTAATATGGGTTTAATGTAAATCCATAAAGATTTTGCAACTGTTAATAAATATTTGCAAATCATTTCAGAGTTTGAATTTGTAAATCGAGTTTTGTCACCATGTAAAAAAAAACTAAGAAATGTGTTTGTTAATGTGTAGAAAATGATTTCCACGATTGTTTAAAAAAAGAAAATTGTAAAACATAGAAGTGCTTTCGCAAACATCTATTTATAGATGCCAGACTCTAAAGTTACAGATGCAGTTTTCTGGCTCCTTTTCTATCTGATTGGATGATCCAATCAGAAAGCAGACAGCCACCTGTTCTGCACCGCTGCAGGCTCTTGAAATTACTGGAATTTTCAAGTTTTAAACTTTTCATAGAAATCATTGGGAATATAGGTGAATTAACTGGATATTTGCAAAATTTCCCATAACAGGGAATTTAAATATAGATGAGGAAAATCTATTGTAGCATGATCTTGGATAAAACAACCAGATTTTATCCAAGCGAAGGGGGTTGATGAAAATTTGACTCAACATTCATTTTTGTGGTTGTTTAATGAAATAAGCGATTGTTAAGTGCAAGAATTGAAGTTTTATTATAAAATAAATTTGTTAATATGTTTTTAATTGCTTCATTTTACATGGGTGTCTACTGAAGACAAAATCATGATTTTTTTTTACAAAATTCCCCCGTCTTAACTTATACTGGAAAGTTTCTGGAAATTTACCAGAAATCTACTTGAAGAAAAGTTTAAAGTTGTTCATGGTGTTTTCTGAAAGCATTGATCAGTAAATGTAACTGAAAATCAGGAGTTTTCATTATTCATTGGTTATAATTTTGCCATTTTATCGATCCTCCGTATTAAGATGGAACTGTGCTGTACTGTATGTGGCCCCTGAACTAACATGAGATGACACGCCTGGTCCCATGCTGACCTCTGACCTCTCTCTGCACAGGGTGACCCTCCATCTCCTCTCCCCAACTCTCTGGGTGTGGTTGCTGGTTGGGGGATCTCCAACCCCAACGGCTCCTCCTCCTTCTCTTCCTCTTCCTCCGCCCTGACCTCTGACCCCGCGGTGGCCGCCGACCTCGGGATGACCGCCAACCACCTGCAGTATGTCAAGCTACCGGTGGTCTCTCAGAGCGAGTGCCAGGCGAGCTACGCCTCGCGCTCCGTCAGCTACAACATCACCCACAACATGTTCTGCGCCGGCTTCTTTGAGGGGGGGCGGGACACCTGCCTGGGGGACAGCGGGGGGGCGTTTGTGATGCAGGATGAGGACAGCCAGCGGTGGGCGGTGTTCGGGTTGGTGTCCTGGGGCGGGCCAGAGGAGTGCGGGAGTCAGAGGGTGTATGGAGTCTACACCCGGGTGGATAGGTATGTGGAGTGGATACAGAAGCACCTCAACACTGCCCCCTGATGGAGAGACAGAGACACGCACAGAATGAAGGCCCACATAATGAGGCAACAGTTTGTATCACATCTTGTGAAAAAATCCCAACTGATGCTCTCATCTTATTTCGTAACATCCTGCTACATTTGCTAGATCCTGGATCCATCTCTAGAACAACATGCAGTTTTAACAGGAGCCTCAGTGACACATGAGGACATCTGATGAAGGCTGCGGGGACATGGATCCAGCCTGGTGGAGATCGAAATCATGTCCCAACACAGAACCAGACCAGAATGAGTCCAAAGTTTTATCCCAGCCCCAAACACAAACTGTGTGAATGATGTTTCTGCAGTTTTAATGCACTCCTAAACATTTCTGTTACCTGATATTTACACATACTATATTGATCTTAACCTGGAAGCCGATATACTCACACTAATGTACTGTATCCTGGAGGTCTTTTATAGAAATAAACATGTTTGTAGAGAAATAAATGAGTATTTTCAGAAACGTTTGTTAAGTGAAAATACACAAAGTCCTATTTCTGCAAACTGCTGTGAAGTTTTTTAGAGGGATACGATGTAACTTTTGGCCACTAGGCGTCCTAAACCTGTAATTTCCCCCACCCAAATATGAGCCCAGTGTGAGCATTAATGGATGATTTGTGGGATTGATACAGTGTATAACACATGTCGGTGCTTCGAAGGAGCTGCCCTCTTCAGAAGCCAGACATTGTAAATTGACATGAGCAGATCGGTCTCTCATGGGATCATCTGACCGGCAGCACTTTGCTCTTCAGCTACTTTTCGCTTGAAAATTGATCAAATCTGTACAAAGTAAGAGGGTGAACACAGTGTCTAAGGAGCCCAGAAGGATAAAGTTTCGTTTTGCACCAGTGCTGTGTGGCCTAGGGGAAATTACAGGTTTAGCCCCCAGGTGGCCAAAAGATACACGGTATGCCTTTAGTAAGAATGATGAAACTATTCATGTCCAAGAACCAACAACTGCAAACTGATATACGTAAAACTGACAACAAAATTGTTTCATTTAAAAAAAAATAATTATATCTGTTTATTGTTTTTTTTAAAGGAAGAATAAACAGATGCACTTTAGGCTGCGTAATTTTTCAGTTTGAAGAAAAAAAAGGGTATTTAGAGATCCAGCTTAGTCAGATTCAACCTTAAGATACCTTAAAAGAAAGTATTATCACGAAACAGATTCATATTTAGGATACGTTAAGTTACATTTTAAACATACAGAATTCGGAATTCCATCCCCTTTCTTCAGACTTTTCCCTAAAGCTACGCCTCCAGAGCACGGGAACGTCAAAATGAGAAGGCACAAATGTCAGTTTAGTTTGACAGACATTTCACCCTCCCATCGTTTACAACTGGCTCTTTAAAACAATTTGATGGTATGTTTTTCAGTCCTGTTCATTCCACAGACGACTAAAATGCTTATTTCTGAGGAGTTGGAAACAGATTTTTAAGCTCAGAATATTAAATAGAGTCGCTTTGAAGGTCTCTCTAAGAACCGTAGCCTTCAGTCCTGTGGAAACTTGTACATCCTTCTCTGAGCCACTAGAGGGCAGTACAGCACCAGTTTCCGCAAAGAAACAGGTTACTTAACAGAGGACTTAAAACCTGCTGATGTTCTTTATCTGAACCAAACTAATAAATACTGAGCAAACTTTCAGCTCCTAGGCTGTCAACAGAAATCTGAAACTTGTGTTACAGGCCTGCTTTGTGTAAATATTAAATGTGATCACTTGTATTTCCAACAGAAGAAGGTGTGAGCTATAAATGATTCCCAGATAAGAACTGACTATGGGTCACAGCTGAGGAACATCTACCTGAGTGTTGGTGTGTCGTACCGTTTGGTGTGTGTGTGTGTGTGTGTGTGTTACCTGGATTAAGGTGGAAACCACAGTCCTGTCAAACTTCACCTCATTTTCCAGGCTCTCCTCCAGCACTTTGCTCTGAACGCTCTCAGATGTTCTGTGTATCATTAGTTGGCCTGTGTGGAGGAACAGGAGTAATTCGAGGGGGAATTTCATGCAATCACAGTAGAACAATATACACAGCAGGTTTGCGTCCATCTGACTGTTGCTGGATGTTTCATCAAGCCTTTTCCACCAGGGTCTGCCTGCTTCTCTCTGCTTCTCAGCTGCTCCTCTTTCCTTGCTCAACTTGTTGGATATTCACTTCCTCTGAACTCCTGCGGCCCGCTGGGAGTTTGATGTGGTGACATGGTTAGCATCCACCCACCTCCACTCCTACTCAGCACAGCAGACCCCCCCCCCCTTTTCTTCAGGAGGAAGGTGGGAGGTTCAGAATATGCTGCTTTGCACGCACTGCCAGGTGTGTGTGTGTGTGTTTGACTCTGAGCCCAGTTTCTGTGCTGAGCTTCAACCAGCTTTTCTTTCATACAATCTCTTTACAGGATGCAGGAGAAAACATAACACACACACTTGCAAGGTCTGGCGATCACACGCTGACACCTGTGTAGTGAGACGGGAGAATAGAAGCAGATCTGGCTGACTGACAGCTTTAGCTGCAGATACACTCTCGTGTTTGAATCCGTACGGGGAAGATCATGAATTCTTGCAGTAAAAAACCTCCATCATCTTCATTTTACAGACCCTGCACCTCTGCAGAGGAGCTGGGGAAAGGTCAGCCTGCGGTGTTTGGGATTAATCATCAGATTATACAAAGGGTAATTAAAATATCATTCAATATTTACTGGACCATATGCCAGAGGCTGTTTTGCAGCCTGTGAATTCTAATGGCCCGAACGGGCTGCAGAGCGGCCTTTGGCAGGTATCTCCCTAATGCTCTTAACCATCTGTGTTCGCTCAGCGCGCTGCCACACTGCCATAATGTTTGCTTTATAATAACGCTGTTAATTCATCACAGGCTTCGCTGTAAAGTGGCACAGTTGAGCTTTTGCACCGTTCATTCCACAATATTTGCATTTGGCAGCGAGCCGGCACTCCTCCCCTCGCCTCCTCTCCTCAATCCACACAAGCAGCCAACAATGAGAGTCCAAACCGGGCTTAGAGCATCTTCCTCTGCACGCTGCGCTTCGCTTCTTCACTTTCTATTTATGTCCGGATTACTTCTTACTTTCGGCATCACAATGCAGTTCCTCCTCTCCTCTCCTCTCCTCTCCTCTCCTCTCGTCTCGTCTCC
>JBBBVT010000019.1:407308-418106 GCA_037177035.1 Craterocephalus eyresii | reverse complement strand
TAAAAATAGATTTTTTTCATATCAGTTTAATTAAACAACAATGTTTCTTTTAACTGAAATATAGTTTAGCAAATTTGAATTTATTATTACTTTTCTCATTCTCCAGTTATTTGAATTACTATTAGAAATTTTCATGTCCTTTAATGGATGGGGATGAGTCATTTTACAGACGACTGTATGTCTGGTGCAGGTATAACAAAAATATTAACAATAAAAAAATTAGAAAAGCAGGGAAAAGCTAAATAAACAAAATTCAATAAAATATAGAAATTAATAGAAAAATAAAACATTTAATGGGACTTGAGCTTGATTCAGTACCAGACCCCTCCCCACTAAAGGCCCTGCTGATAAGCATTATACCACTAATGGAAAATATTAGTTACCTTCATTCATATGCATTTGGGCGGATACATTTATAAAACTCAACCACTAACCCTGAGTTAAAGAAAAGTTTTTCTCTTATTGATATTCTCTGAAAAATGGTCAAAAGGAAATCCCAACTTCTTCCAGGGTTTGTAAGCTTATACACATTCCTTTTTTATTATTCTTATTTTATCTATTCATTATACTAATGCAAGCTATGAGGAATCCAAATCAGATTTTAAATAGATAATTTATACTGATTTGTTTATTTTCTAATGTTGTATTTGTGTGAGGTAGACTGTGGGAGTTGTGATTTCTGAGCTACCTTGAATGCGTTGCAGCGCTGCAGAGCATTCTGTGTGTCCCTGCAAGTTTAAGTGTGATTCTCCTTTCCTCAACCTGTGGTAATTCGAGTCGCCTTCTCCTGCATTATATGAAGAATTTGAGGCATAAAATAACTCAGTCCGGTCCAGAAAAGAAACGTGTTGCAGAACTTTAAGTTAAACTGTCCCTGCAAAGGATCCAGAACACCACCAACAGTGTGGCATTAATCACGCGTTAAAAAGATTATAGACATTAAAGGGAAATTGCGTTAACATGTTAATAACGCATTAACTTTGACAGCCCTGTTTTTATCTGTCTTTTTTAAATAGAATACCCCAACCTTCACCTGAAACATGCACTTTAACTCTTCCACTTTAATACAGTGTTCATTGCAACTGGTTTACGTGTTTGCTTTTTATTGGCTGTACCTTGTTATTATGCTCTTTGTGTGTTATTGTAGTTTTGTCTGAGCCACCAAGGGACAATACATGCAAATTCGTGCATTTTGCTATGACCCTGACGAAGGCCTCTTAGGCCGAAAGGCGTATGCAGTTTTATATTTTTCTAATTTAGCCATGTCACAATAAAGGCATTTTAAACTTTAATCCTCATGAGTGCCTCAGGTCTTCTTGTACAAGTCTATTGGATCCCTCACTGAAGAGCACCAGAGGCTTAACTTTCCACACCCTAGAAGCACTCCCAGCAACACATTTTGTTTTGATCAGAAAACTTATTTTCAATAAATAAATGGATTAACATTTTGAACTTGATGGCACAAACACAACTTTATAAAGTTGGAACGGGGGCAAAAGAAGGCTGGAAAGTAACTGGAGCGAATAAATCGACTGGTCAGGAACATGACTAGGAATAAAAGGAGAATTTCAGAGAAGCAGTTTAGTTTATCGAAAATGTTTTGTCCTCATCCAGAAGAGCTTCTTAGTTCTAATGGAGATAGTGGAAGTTGTCACAAACATTTACAGGCTTTCTCCATTTCCATCAGAGCTGAAGGAGCTCATCCGGATGCGAGCGAAACTAACCCCAGTCCCGTAGGAAGACGTCAGTAAGTCCGTTTTTAGATGCTTTAGGAGCCTCTTGGTGCCGATGGGTCTCTAAAACACGGCAGAGCTGTGAGGCGACTTTTCCAAAGACCTGGACGTCGCTCTGCACGTGCAGAAGTCCAAGCTGTTGCATAGCTGCTTAGGATTTCAGTGGAAACTGTGAGCTAATTGGTTTTACTCCAATGGTCTGTCACTTTAAAGCAGAGATCCAACAAAGAGGAAAGGGTTTATCTTCTTCTTTCCTTCGTCCTCTTTGTCCTCTCTGCGCTCCCCGCTTGTCTTGCACCTGCCTTCTTGTCGCGTCCAGCCTTTGTCTCATCTCTGACCTTCCTCTCATCCATCGTTATGTAACAGGCTCACGGAGATATACTCACCACAATGACTTATTTCACAGAAAGCTTGTATCCATAACCAATCCAAAAGATTTAAAGCATTAGAACCTTAAGAAGCATTTAATAGACTAAGCACTAGATTAACCCACTAATGATCCTATTGTTTGGATAACAATGTAACTGTGAAAACAGAGATGTTGAAGGGTTTTTCTCCTTCCTCCACAGACCATGCTGACGGCCATATCCATGAGTGCGATCGCTACTAACGGTGTGGTACCAGGTACGAAGCTCCGTATGCTCTGCTCTTCCTCCAGATGAGTTTGTGTTTGATCTCCCGTTGAATAAATCCTCTGCTGTCTCTGCTCTGCAGCTGGAGGCTCGTACTACATGATTTCCAGGTCTCTGGGCCCAGAGTTTGGAGGAGCAGTGGGTCTCTGTTTCTACCTGGGAACCACCTTTGCCGGCTCCATGTACATCCTGGGTACCATAGAGATTCTGCTGGTGAGTGACATCCATGCTTTATTTAACTTTTAAAAAAGTATATAGCCTTAAATACAGCTGGCAAAATGGTTTATTTTCTTTTTCCCCCCTTATTCAGACCTACATCGTGCCTAAAGCTGCCATCTTTGTGGCGGAGAGGAAGGAGGACGAGGTGGACGCCCTGCTGAACAACATGCGCGTCTACGGCACATGCTGCCTCGCTCTGATGGCTATAGTCGTCTTTGTCGGGGTCAAATACGTCAACAAGCTGGCGCTGGTCTTCCTGGCCTGTGTCATTCTCTCCATCCTTGCCATCTATGCCGGAGTAATCAAGACCATCTTTGATACACCAGATTTTCCGTGAGTCCAGCTCTAGGATGTTATTTAACCTCTTTTTGATGACCGTCCATCTACACAGTGAGATGCATCCAGCACAGAAGGTCTTTACACACACTAGACCACAGCTCTGCTAACATGGAGCACATAAATATAACCGGGAGAAACTCAGCAGAAGCGTTGGCATCCAAACCCAGCTGTTATATGGGAATGTAACATGAGACCAGCAGTGTCCACTTAGAGCTTCTGATCATTTCTCCACACATACAAGACGTCACATGGAAGCAGAGACTCTGCTGCTTCTCATCACTGTGGGACAAAAACTCATAAATCAGCTCTCACTTTTATGGTGAGAAGTTTGACTCCAGCTGTAAAAACTCTGCTAATGTTCTCCTGTCACTGCCTCAAGGAGTTCCTACTGGTTTTTATGGAGATGTAGGGGGTTTTATAATGAAGAATTCGCTCTTCCCATCATAAACTATGTTGGGTTTCACATCTCCCTGGACCCTCATGGTGTTTCTCAGGTGAATGTGGGGCTATCCCTGAATTCTCCTGACTCTGACCTTTGATAGAGGCGTCATCATCAACATCGGCCGATGGCTTCCTGAGATATTTACTTGCATAACACCGCTATTAAAACAGTTGGTTCACTTTTTTACTTGACTCATACCTACATGAACTGGGCTGCTATTGACTGGTTTTCACTGGAAGTAATGTGGGTTTCTCTTAGGAGGAGATGACCATTTAAATTTTCTATCATGTCTGAGACGAATCTTGATCCATTCCTGACACAGCTGTAGTAATCTTTCATGTCTCAGCTTTTTCTGAGACCTAGATTATATATTGTAAAGATATACTTAATGTATTTCGGGTCTGGGTTTTAGGCCTGTATAATGTTTTTTTTTCTCATTTAAAGTGATGCATTTCTGTTATGTTGCCTTTTCCTACACAGTGTTTGCATGTTGGGAAATCGCACTCTGCAGAACCACAACTTCGACAAGTGTCAAAAGACGGACATCATCGACAACATGACGGTCACTACCAAGCTGTGGGGGCTGTTCTGTGATGGGCCTGAGCTCAACGCCACCTGCAACGAGTACTTTGAGAACAACAATGTGACAGTGGTGCAGGGCATCCCCGGGCTGACCAGTGGAGTCATTTCAGGTTGGTGCAACAGTCGGCGCCTGCTCCGTTTTCTAACCGTACCATTAAGCATCATTTGCAGAGTTTTTATTCAAGCTGAAAGCTTGTTTAATGCACCTGTGACCGACTGAAAGAGAGGTTTCCTTCATGAAGAAATCCCTCTGCAGGTTTAAACTGAGGTTTCTTAATGAGGTGATTGGAAAGTTTGACCTTAGTATTGATTTCATCTACTGGATGAGGCAGCTCTATTCATCCTCATTGGCTGCAGAGCAGACAAACAACATGCTGTTATTACCGCCTGTCTCTCTCCAGAGAGATATTAAACCAAGTTTCCTGCTTTCACTACTTTTGTTCCCTGTGACGAGTTGTCTGGCTGCAGGTTGCCTTACAGACATCACACAGTTTGATATGTTTTTAGAAAGTTTTACGTCTGTATGTTGTGATTCCAGTCAACCCCTCACATTCATAGTCTTATTTATATATAAATCTCTGATTTAAAGAGAATTTCATTTTCATTAAAGTGATTAGATGCCAGCAAAGAATAGTTTTTATTGATTTATATTTTTATGTTATTGAGCTTTGGCTCCACCGCTGAGAAACCTGCAGGATATGTTGGAGCATCAATGATATTCTTCACTTCTTTTCAGAACTGCCATCTACCAAAGATACTATGTAGTAGATCAGAGAATTTTCTGCTCCTTTCTGAGCCCAAATGGGAGAGACACACCGGTTTTATTTAATTCACAGCTAAATTCGCTCGAAACCCACAGCTACTGATGCTGCAGCAGATGCTTACTGTCTTCAGACAATCTTTTTGTTTTAATTCTGCCTCTGGGTTGGGGACTTTTTGGAAGTGTTTGATGCAATAAGCAACAACTTTGGTCATGGTTTCTTTAGACATGTCAAACCTTGTTCTGCAGTTTCATCTTATGGTTCTTTATTTGAATGGGGGGTTATTTGTGTGATAGGGGCTTGGATGTCAAAATGCTAGAAAATCTGAAAATAGACAAATTAAAAATATTTTTGGGCAAAAAGTACTGCAGCTTCTGAAATGTGGTGAAGAATCCAGCGAATAGTTATGGACTTGGATGTAACCATAACTCCCCCTAGTGGCAGCTCTCCAACCTGCATGCTGGTTAAAGTTTTGGATGTTGTGATTCTACATCAGAGGTGTACAAGGTTTGGATATTTCCATGATTTAGTGTTACTGATTGAAATGAATGGGTCATTGTGCTGAACCTCACAACAAGCTGTTGGATCCATTTAAGTGAATCCAAAACCTGCAGAACAGCAGCCCCTGTTCGACCTTGTTAACGGTCTGATTCAGTATTATTATTATTATTATTATTTATTTATTTATTTTTTATTATTTTTATTATTATTATTATTACATACTCTCAGAAATAACGTTTTATGTCTGAACCAACCAGAATAAACTTCTGTTCTCGAAGTTCTCGCCGAGGATAAATAGAAAAACCTGAGGAATGCATGTGCAGTCCCGTATCTACACGTTCTTGGATCCCAGAGGGTTATGAAATGCAGAGTAAACTCTGAGAGCGGCTTGTGTTATGTAACTGCCGCCTGTGACAAACCAGTTTTACTGCCAGGAGTCAGCACATATGCATTCTTGTCATATTTCTGGTGAACTGGGACAAGCTTGTGCAGGTGCTGGAAGATTCTAAACGTGATCGTATTACTCTTTCTGTTTATATAACTCCTTCCTGAACTCCTCATCCTGAAATAATCCCTCCTGGCTGGTACAGATTTAGGGTTATTGTGTATTTAGATGACTGGAGCATCAGTCTTAACCATGCAGCTGGTAGATCACTTTTGTTCCAGTGTTATGGAAACATCATTTAATTACATTTAATGACATTCACTTACATAATCTCATATGTTTAGAAACTATTTAGATGGAGGTGTCTGTTGGTACTTTATTACAGTTTTCATGAGTGTCTGTCTGAAACAAAGTGGAGACACAAAATTATATTCACCACTAACTGCCTCTATGGGCTGTTTCAGCTGCCAGAAAGGCGCAAAACCCAAAGTGTTTATTTATCTAAATCTTATTCTGTGAGTTCTTACAAACCTTCACATGGTTTATATGGTATGAATAATGCAGTGTTTTCATTCAGTTCAGTTTAACTGTATTAGTATAGTGCTAATTCACAACAAAGCCAAGCCCATTCATTGTGGTCCAGTTTGTAATAACTGTGTTTATATAAACCAGTTCATGAAGAATAATGGGCTAACGAAGGAAACTAACAAATTGCATCAAATCTTCTTTCAAATTTTAAGTAGCTCTACATACTTGGCATCTTTTTACAGCCTCATTCAGGTCTCCCATCCAGTACAAATAACTAAGTTTTATTACATTGTGTGTGGAGGAGTAGCGCTGTTTACGTATCTTTCTGCTTCTGCTTTAGAAAACATGTGGTCGGAGTACGGTCCTCTGGGCATGTTGGTAGAAAAGAGAAATGTTGATTCTGTTGGGGGAAGCGACCCGACCGTGGACATCTACATGCCCTACGTTGTCAATGATATCACTACTTTCTTCACCCTGCTGGTCGGCATCTATTTCCCCTCCGTCACCGGTGAGACTCGGATTAAACACTCATTACGATTCACTGAATATTTGAGGAAGTGTGTTAGAGTTTTTTTCTTTTTTTCAAGGTATTATGGCTGGCTCCAACCGCTCAGGTGACTTGAGAGATGCGCAGAAGTCCATTCCCATTGGGACCATCCTGGCTATCGCTACCACTTCAGTCATATGTATCCTTCAGCTTGCACCGTAACACAGATAAACTGCCTTTACTGGTTAGTCCTGGTTACTGCTGGTGTGGTTATTTCCCAGCTGCCAAGGTTGTATGGTACCAGCAGGAATACTTGAGTTGCCACGTGTGTCCTCCATGTAATCTGTCTGCAGCTTTGCATATGGATTAATTTTATTCCCCTGAGCAGTTTTTCTCAGACATCACCTGCGTGGTTTTGTTCGGTGCCTGCATCGAGGGAGTCCTGCTTCGAGACAAGTGAGACTCAAATACTTAAAATGACTGCACCCATATAATGTTTTAGTGAAGGAATTTTGAAAAAAAATGGATTTATTTGGTTTTATTCAGGTTTTTTTCTTCCAGGCTTTTTATTTTTTAAATGACCTATTTAAACCAAATTTATTTAAATTTTCACAGGTTAAAATTTGTATCAATAGAAAAACTGATCAGCCAGAATATGAGGATTAATAAAACCTAAGCAGTCAACACATCTGAAGGTGTCCTGAGCAGGGACACTGCTTGCCATTTGGTTAACCCTCAAACACCCACACTCTTCTTGGCCACCCTAACAAAGATGATTTCTGTATTTCTTCAAGTTTGGTGGTCTTTATTTCCAAAGTAAACGCTCACTGTTAACGTTCAGGTGTCGGTTTAACTTACTGCCCTTGTTACAGTCAAGAATGTCTACTTCCAAAGACCTGCTATAAATCTCATAAAGGTTAAAAAAGCCCAATCTTTTAGAAAATGAGCTGAAAACTACTGAACATCCAGATAATTTAAAGAATTTTAACCCTTTAAACATTAGTTGGATTACTTCATGTCTCTTTTGTTTTTGCCCTCATTTCTACACCAGAAATGCCCCATTAAGTCAAATTATGCCTACCTTTTTTAATCTAATGAATAATTGTGGAGTTTTAAAAGTCTGTTCTTCTTAAAAAGAGACAGACCTCCCATCATTGTGGCAATATTCACACAGCAGCTCTTAATGTTCAAATACAATTTATTTATTTTCACCAAAATCCTTGTTATTTTTGCGTGGTTGCTAACATCCATCATTTCAACGTAGCCTTCATTTAGTGTGAATGGTACGTGGCCCAGAAGTAACACGAAAACATGTTTACAGAAGTAAATAAATAAACTCCACTTGTTTGACGATCATTTTGGATGTACTTACAGACTAGTGAATGAGACAAGGAGACTGAGAAAAAGGAGAAGACAAATGTTAGCAGTTGATGCTCCAGCTTTCTGCCCTGATTCAGTATTAATACATTCCCCTTCCACCAGTGCAGATTTGAGACGTTTATCTCATTTCTGACATCAGATCGGATATGTATCCCATTTAAAACCACACATGGAAGTGGTTTGGGTCAGGTTTTAAAAAATCTTATATGTACCCAAGCCCTGAAAAATCCAATATGAGTCAGATGTGGGGGAAAAAAGGGAAATGAGCTGCTGTGTGAATGATTAATGAAGCAAATCTCTACGTTCCCCTGAACACTGTTTCATGACGTATCGTCCATCCGTTGGCTGCCTGCTGAGTTCAGCATAGGAGGTTTCCTTTACGAGCTGCTGCCAAAACAAAATGAAGATGAATGAGGAGAGAAGTTTTAATAAAGTGACATGTACTGTAGAAGTAAAACCAGCAATGTACACAACTAGGCCAGTTTGTGATTGGTTAAAAGGTACTTTGTCCCTTTCTGGATGTTAATGTTCAGTATTTTCATCCAAAAAACCTCAGTAAAAACTATTTAAAGAAATAATGTGAGACCAAATACACCAGATAGGTTGTTAGTGTAATAAAAAGTTGGGGATGATTGTCACATGGCACATACCTGCTGTGAATCTGATAAGTTGCAGGCATTACATACTGTTACCCTGGCAACCCTTACAGACACATCTGATGGCTGAGCTCTGCATTACTGCAGCACTTCTACAGTAATCACTGTTGGTAATGAATTGGGCCCGGCAGGCTTTGTGTTTGGTGTAAAACTGTCCGTATATGTGGCATAAAAAGGTCCTGAGCTTCATTTCCTGCTGTAAAGTAGAGCAAACATGTAAAAGTTGTTTAATGCTTGTTCTGTGCGGCAGATTTGGCGACTCAGTGAAAGGGAACCTTGTCATCGGGACGTTATCCTGGCCCTCGCCCTGGGTCATTGTCATCGGCTCCTTCTTCTCCTGCTGTGGGGCCGGTCTGCAGAGCTTGACCGGCGCCCCCCGTCTGCTCCAGGCTATCGCTCGAGACGGCATCGTCCCGTTCTTACAAGTTCGTCCCACATTTGTTCCTCAGGAGGAAATTCACTGCTCTGATGTGCTCCAGCTGTTAAAGCTCCACTCTGTGTCTCTTCTCTAAGGTGTTTGGTCATGGGAAAGCTAACGGAGAGCCCACCTGGGCTCTGCTCCTAACCGCTGGGATCTGTGAGATCGGGATCCTCATCGCCTCCCTGGACGCTGTAGCTCCCATCCTCTCCATGTCAGTATCCTGCTGTGATCCTGAAGTATTCAGCCTCTTAAAGCCGCTTACAGTCACTCATAAAATGGAGATTTAGAAGATAAAGAGTGGCGTTTTATGACCCCGCAGGTTCTTCCTCATGTGCTACCTGTTCGTCAACCTAGCCTGTGCCGTTCAGACGCTGCTGCGGACGCCCAACTGGAGGCCTCGCTTCAAGTACTACCACTGGTGGGTGTGGGCCGACACACGCAGACACATGACACACACGACACACGCAGACACATGACACATGCATTAACTGAAGTGTGGCTTGTGTGATGGGATGAGGCGAGAGGACACTATTGTTGTCTGTGGGTTTTAATCCGTTTCACTGAGTTCTAAGCTGCTCAGCTTTCATTTCATTAACACTCGTCCCGGCAGAAAAGATTGAGCTTTGTGGGTTTTTTTCTTCGTGCAGGGCTCTGTCCTTCCTGGGGATGAGCTTGTGTCTTGCCCTCATGTTCATCTCCTCCTGGTATTACGCCATCATTGCCATGGGCATCGCTGGCTGCATCTACAAATACATCGAGTACAGAGGGTGAGTCTTCATGGAAATTTTCTGAACTGGTTCCATGTTTGTTTTTGTCCTCCATGATGCTGGATTTCACTCATACGTTTCCCTCTGCAGGGCGGAGAAGGAATGGGGCGATGGCATCCGCGGCCTGTCCCTGAACGCAGCGCGCTACGCCCTCATTCGCCTCGAAGAGGCTCCACCGCACACCAAGAACTGGAGGTACGGGGGTTCTGTGGATGCTGGGTGGATGAGGAGGAGACAGGGATAGTTACTGAGGCTTCATCTGATGAATCTCCTGGTTCTCTGCACGGCATGCCAGAGACGATAAGCCCGCCGCCGTGCAGCCTGCTGGCTGACCTTCAAAGCAGTCTCAGTTACGTGCCTGGCACAGCGTGCAGGTGCCGTTTTTAGCCGTTATCTCTTTCCCCACATGACCGTGATGAGGGAAACGTCTCATCATTACAGATATCTCCTCCGTTCATGAAGAAAATGCAGCACAGATGCGTTTGTTAGACCTTCTCCTGCGAGCCTCAGCCGCTCTGCTTTCTGCCTCGCAGGCCTCAGCTGCTGGTGCTGCTGAACGTGGACTCGGATCATGCAGTGAAGCATCCGCGCCTGCTGTCCCTCACCACGCAGCTGAAGGCCGGCAAAGGCCTGACCATCGTGGGCAACGTGCTGGAGGGAACCTACCTCACCAAAGAGACGGAGGCCAAGAAAGCAGAGCAGGTAGAGCCGGGATGAGTGTGTGTTTCTATGAGACACGGGATGAGTGTGTGTTTCTGTCAGACCCGGGATGAGTGTGTGTTTCTGTCAGACCCGGGATGAGTGTGTGTTTCTATCTATCAGACACGGGATGAGTGTGTGTTTCTATCTATCAGACACGGGATGAGTGTGTGTTTCTGTCAGACCCGGGATGAGTGTGTGTTTCTGTCAGACCCGGGATGAGTGTGTGTTTCTATCTATCAGACACGGGATGAGTGTGTGTTTCT
>JBBBVT010000019.1:351061-361500 GCA_037177035.1 Craterocephalus eyresii | reverse complement strand
AAGAGCTGGTCCACTGTTCCACGACCAGGACGAAAACCACACTGCTCCTCCTCAATCCGAGGCTCGACTATCCGACGCACCCTCCTCTCCAGGACCCCCTGGATACTGATACTTTGTGCAAAAACTTAATGTTTCAAATCATGAAGTTTGTTAAATTTTTCATTGAAATTACCAGTAAAATGTAGTAAAATAAGCATATATTGCACAATAATCACATGTTTGTACTTATTGAAATATTCAGTTTACCACCAGTCCAACCAAATGATAATGCTTGATGGGGATTATCTGTTTATCCTCTCTATTAGATATCTGTCAGGGGTATTTAAAACTCGTCTATTTTACTGAATGTATATAATGACATCAGCCTCTGGAGCATCCTCACCAACTGAATCTAGGCCTGTCGGACCGATGTGTGCTGATGACAGGGACACAAATCACACCAAGATGAACTCACAAAGAGTAGTGTTTATTTAATTTATAACCATATTTAATGCTGTACAGAGCAAAAGAGGACACCTTGGACTGAGGGGAGGTCCAGTTGTTTGAACATCAACACAAAAACTGATGAAACTTAATTTCCCAAAATTCAGCATCAGTGCTGCACAGCTCCACATTTCCTCCCTCCATACCTGATAATACCTGATAGTACCTGATAGTACCTGAGTTGTAGTTTGTCCCTACTGGACATAATTTAGAAAAGATCCTGGTGTAGTTTTTTCCTCTGTATTACAGTTTATGATAAGCTGCATATTTAACCCAAATTACTAAAATATAGATTTTCTAAGATGAAAATCGGTAGAAAATAGAAGGCTGGTATCGTTGGTATCGATATATCAGTATGGATCCATATATCACAAGTGATGAGTCAAAGCCTCGTCATCCTGAAGTCTTTCTGTGACTCAGAGGGAAACCCGGGAAGTTACAGGAAGTGTACAGTAGGAAAGTAAGATTTTTGCTGCCAGATAAATGAAAATAAACTGGTCTCCTCTGTTTTAAGGCATTGGGAAGAACGTTATCTGTGATCGGACCGCCACTCCTCTGGATGCCTTCAGGATGATGTCTGCGGCCCAGTACTACCCAAAGCTGCTGAGCATCATGGGAAACGTGCTGCGCTTCCTGCCAGCCTTTGTTCAGATGAAGAAGCTGTTAGAGGAGGGCTACATCGGAGAGCTTCTGGTCTGTGAGGCTCAGGTATGACGATGAAGAGGAGCAGAATCCATCGTTTATCCATTCAGAGCTCTCCTGCTGATCACTGAGATAAAACTGAGCTTGTTCTCCTCTCTGACCCACAGGTCCACAGCGGCAGCCTCCTGGGGAAGAAGTACAACTGGAGCTGCGATGACCTGATGGGAGGCGGCGGCCTGCATTCGGTGGGCAGCTACATCATCGACCTGCTGACGTTTCTGACGGGCCAGCGCGCCGTGAAGGTGCACGGCTTCCTGAAAACCTTCGTGAAGCAGACGGACCACATCCAGGGCATCCGCCAGATCACCAGCGACGACTTCTGCACCTTTCAGATGGTGCTGGAAGGAGGCGCCTGCTGCACCGTCACGCTCAACTTCAACGTGCCCGGGGAGTTCCGGCAGGAGGTGATCGTGGTTGGGACGGCGGGCCGGCTGACGGTCACCGGCACCGACCTGTACGGACAGAAGAACTGCAGCGATGCAGGGAGCGGCCGCGGCCCCCAGCTGCTGCTCAAAGACAACACGCCTCTGGAGAAAGCCTCGCTGCCGGAGAAGGCCTTCAGTGACATTCCCTCGCCGTACCTCACCGGGACCATCCGCATGATCCAGGCGGTGCGGGAGGCCTTCCAGGAGCAGGACGACCGGCGCACCTGGGACGGGAGTCCTCTCACCATGGCCGCCACGTTCGAGGATTGCCTGTACGCCCTCTGCGTGGTGGACACCATCAAGAAGTCCAACCAGTGTGGAGAGTGGCAGAACATTGTGGTGATGACGGAGGAGCCGGAGATCAGCCCGGCGTATCTGATCAGCGAGGCCATGCGGCGCAGCAGGATGTCGCTCTACTGTTAGCCGCTAACTCATCACGGTTCCTCTTACTGTTACAGAGTTTACGCCAACACGATGCAGTTCCTGCTACGGGATTAATAATCTGACTGTTATTTATATGGAAGCTTCATTTTTTGTTTTTTTTTCACATGAGCCTCCAGAGAGATGCACATGTACGTCACACCTGGGAATTCTTCAATAGCATCGGCAGGAGTCTGCAAAAATTCCCATTTTACAAACTGGAACTGACGTTTTCCACCAGTCTGCATCTCCTCCATCAGACGGACTTTCCTGGTTTCCCTCTGTGGCTCTGAACAAAGATCCCGCTCCTCTCACTGTGTGGCTCGGCTGTTGCTGTAATCTGAAGTAGTTCTACAAAGTGAATGTTTAAAATAAGTCAGTGCGCTTAATAATCCGCCTGTTTGCTCTGTATTTTTTTGGTGTGAGACAGAAAAATCAGTCGTTTGGCTGCTGGGTTTCCAGAGTTTTCTGTGTGCAGGTAAACCGGCTGCGACTCCGTTACTTTAGGCCGAGCATTAGCTGGATGGTCCATGCCGCCCCCTCCTGAAGGTCAACTTTATTTAATTTTATTTTCATATATAAAGTGACAAGAGAGGTCATTTAAGGTATTCTGTAGACCAGGTTTACACTGTTTTCCCAGGATTAAAGACAACCTGATGGTATTTAACTTATTTAAACAGTGGCATGTCCAATCGGTGGCCAGAATGAGACAGACTTACACATCTCCAACTGCACCGTCCAGCAAATCATTGTTCACTTGGAATCAGTGTGAGAAATACAGGGAATCATGGATGCCAGGAGACTCTTAGTCTTAAATAATAGTTTTGAGCTTTTTCCAATGTGAAATAACAAAATATTTTAATGAATATCGGATATGTACTTTAAAAAAAGAGCTAATTTGTATTAGAAAATAAAAGTCCTTATACAGCAGAGTAAACAGGAAAAACAATAAGTCAGCTGGAGTCCAGCTGTTCTTGTAGCTGCTGGGATCTACTGGTTGAATGTTTTTAAAGCACCACTACTCATGAGGCGCCTCTAACTAAAGCTAATTCAGCATCCATCTCGCATCCTGTGTCTTCCCCGAGTTCTCTCCGGCCAGTAAAAGTCGTTCTTCCCCATCCAAAATCTCCTTTGGGCATGTTATTCTGTCTCTACATGCTCACTGTATCATCCGTCTGAATCTCGTTCCATCCCAGATGTGCACACATCAGGAGAACACTGCCTGCAGACAGATGATGCAGAAACCACCGGAAAGTCAGACAATGATATCAGCATCTTTCTAAACGCTCAGGGAGGCCTAGCAGAATTTCTGATCCGTATTAAAGCTAAAAGTCTACCATTCTTTGTAGGTCTTATTGATGTCAGTCCGTTATCTATGGTCTGATCTGTGAAGCTGAGACTGTTCTGGTTTTTAGGTACGAGGGTGGGTGTTTATCATGTCTGCCTCCTGTGTTTGGTGTTTGTGTGAGGCGTTGTTTATCCTGAGAAATGCATCCACGAGTTGCATCGTAGCTGGCATGGTAGGGACCAGTGGACTGGATGTTAGGTCTGAGGATCAGCGCCGGTAATGATGATGCAAATTTCCAAAGACAAGTCATGGCGTGCTTGTTTTAGGGGCCTTACATCTACGATGCAGCTCCGCTGTTGTAGCCATGTTTATAGTTTTATTAACAGTCTGAGAGCTCCGCTCCGCCTCCCAGTGGGATCATAACAAGCAGGGATCTGAGATTAAAAAGCAGGTACGGTCTCAGCCTCATGGTATGTAGAGCGACTCCGCTGAGTGAAATGAATTTTATTTGCTACATCGAGACATTTCAAAAGTCGGACTGTTTTCTGTCGTCTCTGCTTTTTATCACAGCATTTCAGTAATTAATGGAAAATGAGTCCGTGGAGAGGTTTGACTTCTACATTTTAGAGTTTTTTATATATTCACCATTCATCCATCCTGATTTTAAGGTTGCTGATATTTGTGTCCCCAGTTAAGCCTGTGTGCGTCAGAACTGAGTCATTTTACCATCAGCTACGTGTATATCTGCCTGATGGTCCTTCAGGTGTTTGTGTTGGCTGTAAACCCTGGTTGGGATTTATGATGCCGTTTCTGTCATCATGAAGTTAAGATCAGGTGTTTGACTATCTTATAAATACGTTTAAGCAACGTTTCCATCCAGTATCTCTGTACTCGAGGTCAGCTGCCCTTTCCAAGTGTGTTTCATCCCTGCTTCCTATGATAAGAGTTCATAGTGAGGCCAGTAAATGTCTCTTCTTGGCTAAAAGTGGCCTCTGCAAACTTATCAGTCCCATCTAACCTCCAAAACCCAAAGGTGTAAATCTCTTACATTTTGTCCATCCCCTGATTGTCGCTTAAAGGTCAAATACCTTTAAATTCAGCATTTCTACCTCCAGTCTTTAAAGGTCTGTCAGCTGTTTCGGTTTTGCTCTGGTTAATCTCGTTACCTGCGGCAGAGATCATGAGAAACATCCAAACTCAGCTCAGAGTCAGGTGGCGGCTGGAGCTCACGATCACAGAGTTTAGCTTCAGCTTTGCAGGAGGAAACGGACCTACAAGCCAAAACACTGATTTTTTTTAATGAATCTGTGAAGCCCTGTGCAGTTTCTACTGTCTGTGTAACAACTACTGAAAATGTAAATATGCTTAAACAACAAGAAGTGTTTGTCTGCAGAATGGAACCAGTACTGTACGTGTTTTCTGTGTAAAAAGCCAAGGAACTGGAACGTGTGTGACGAGTGTTCGGGTATTTATTCTGTCATTCTGCTGTGGACGTTGTGTGGACTGACCTGCGGTCCCTTGTGAGATTAACACACTGAGGTTTTTTGGTCCTCCCCCTCTCTTTCCCCCCTGTGTTGACCAAAATAATCAGTCAAACGCGCTCTGATGGAAACCCTATGTTTACTCAGCATTCACGGGAGCCGGGGCCATCATCCCTGCTGTACACTGTCAAAACTCTGATGTGAAGATGGCCGTTCGTCCCACCCAGCTCTCATCAAAACTTCTGCTTTTAAACTTTTAATCTGCTGCATTTCTTTTAGGAATAAAAACACCCAATGCCAAATATCCTGCCTGGAAAATAAAGAGTTCAGCAGTGATAAGCTATCAGCCGTATGCAGGTGAATTACTGCCCCCTGTGCAGCAAACTCCTTATCAAGTCTGCATACAGACCTTCTCCCTTTGTCTGATAAGAGATCTGTGACTGTCGTTTCCACCAGGGAGGATCACTGAGGATTTCTGATGATTAAAAATAAAAAAAGACGGTCCCAAAGTGGTTTTCTGGATGGTTACATTAGTGATACCAGGACCAAAGTTGCCGGAACAGCTCAGGTGAGCGATAGAAAATGTATGATTCATTTTTTTATCTTTATGACTTTATGAGGACATATCTAAGGGAGAGGATGGAGGGGTCTTTGCACTTTCAGATAAGCTACATATGCCAGACTTTCATACATGGGATGAACAGAAGGTGGGCAAGACTATCATCAGGAGGTCATAATGAAGGAGATTATCGTGTTCCTCTTTGTAACACACACTCACATGCGCTGCAAAAAAATAGTGAGAAATATTTTCATTTTTTTATTCTCATATCTTCCTATACAGAAGAGTCTGGTTACAGTATCTATTCTCCAGTCATATCCACTAGCAGCCTTGCTAGCCTGCTAGCATAGTCAGTGCTAAGTAACTTTGGTACTGATGTCTTCTTTCAGCATCTTCATGTTTCAGTTTCACCTCCAGTTTGAAATTCACTCGCTCTGTAGTCTCACTGAAAACTAAATATACATGGTTTCCCTACTCCATCTGAAAACTATCGTTGGGCTGCCATTGAACTGGATTAGCACTGCTGTGTAGCTTCATGCTAACATTTAGTTAGCCTTTCGTGACGTTAGTGGCTGTACGTGCTCGGGGCAAACATTACCTCTGGAGATGTGTTAAATGGCAACATTTTTAAACAATGGTCGATTAGGAAACTACTTAAAAATTTACTGGTGATCCATGCTGGTCTGGAAAGTCATTTCTCTCCTCCTCCAGTGACCTGCCAATCACCTCGGCCCACCCCTGGCTCTGCCCATGGCCTCTACAGAGAGGGGGGGGTCACATCTGGCCAAGCTCAGTCTGAAGTGGAAGTTTGGCTCAGTTTGACGTGAATCTGCAGCAAACGTCCCATTATCTTCTGGCCAAACGAAGCTTACATCACCTGCACAGTTGTGGAGCATGAAAGTGTCTCCTCCCACCCTGCTGCTGCTGCTGCTGCTGCTGCTGCTGCTGCTTCCTGGCAGAGATGCTGCAGAGTGAAGCTCTGCATGCAGCCGCTGGAGGAGCTGGGAGGTTCAGTTTCTCCTGACTGATTCTTCCACTGAACTTAAGTTTACAAAGTGTTTCATTTTATCCCGTTTTATTGTTCATAGTCATGCTGTGAGAGCTGATGTTCAGGACTTCATGGTCTGGATGTTTATTTAATTTTGTTTGTGCTGTGGAAAATGCTGATCTGACTCTGTACTGCAGAGAAATAAAGACAGGAGGCGCTCCGGCTCCAGCTTTGATCTCTGTCTCTTCTCCTGATCCTCTGTCGTGTGTGTGTAGGTGTGTGTGTGTGTGTTTTGCACCAGCGTTTAGGTCGAGGAAGGCCCTCACTCAGACACGGGGGGCGGGCAGAAAACTGCTTATTGTGGAGAGGTGCTTCTGCCCTCAGAGACCGTTACCTAGCAACTAGATGCTGCGTTGCAAATCTTGTCCCGGGTCCCTCCCTGTCTCACTTTTCTGACTCACTGCTCAAAGTAAGAAGCACCAAAAAGATTTATGTGTGTGTGTCCGTGTTGGAAAGGTTACCTCTTCTTATTTGCTTTGTCTATATCTTTTTATTTTTATTTTACAGTTCAGATTTCAGCTTGTTTCTTATTTCTGCCCTTCTCTTCAGGGCGAGTCGAGTGAAGCCTGGAGGACAAGCTACCTGCTGCTCCTACACAACTCTTCCCCAAATCAAATCCTCTTATTTTTTTAGGGGAAACAAAGAACAACAACTACCAAGATGCCAGCAGAGGCTGGGATTTATCTTGTGCTGCTTGATGCTGACTCATGCTTACGTACAGTATTTACCCTTCATGTGTTAAAAAACCTCATATAGTTTTTGATGCCGTATTTGGATTCTATCCAAAATATTTGTTGTGTGTGATCATTGTGGACACCGACACCTTCATACTGTTAGAGAGACTGCAGAGAGCGCACCGTAGGAATAATTTAGACTCTGATGGTGGGCAGCGGGCCCCTCTGAGCTCTCCTGTGATACAAAATAATCTAAACTATTTTTTTTAATCTATTTCCCTTTTTTGGCATCTGTTATATAATTTTTTTCTAATTAATAGACTTATTCTGTTTCGTTATTTTACTTTATTTTATGATACTTCGGATGAATAGGTGTTTTTTAATCTGATATGTTTTTTTATTTATTTATTTTTTCATTTTTGTGGAACATTTCTGTTAAATAACATTATTTTTAAAAGGTTTGATCTTTTGTTTTATTTAGATTTTTTATTTAATTTGCTTGTTCTCTGTGGCTTAAGGTGTATAAATGTTGTGTTTGAATGTGAGTGTTTGGACCTTGGTTTATGGGTCAGCGCTTGGCTCTTTGCTGCAGTTTGTATAAAATAAAAATATCTAATCATCTCTGATTTCAATGTCCTGTTCAAGACGTTACTTCATATCTTTAGCTGCATTTCTCGATTTTTTTTTTACCAAATATGTGAACTGAAATATAACCTGAACCCAGTTATATATTATTAAAGGTTCTAATTAATGTAAAAAAACATGAAATCTGGTATTTTGTATTCTGATCCAACCATTACCCTATATTACATTTTTTGGTCCTAAATCCAAATGGACCATAAAAGAATATATAATTCTTAAATAACATGGGAGTCAGCAAAATGTTAGTAAATTCAATGCATGCGTTTGTAAAAAGCCAAGTAATACATGCTGGTCTGCACCTTATAGGATATATGAGGAGATTAATGGTTTCTAAAAGTCTTTGATGTTATAATGTCTGCTTTCCACTCATCAGAAATTCAGAAAATCTGAGTATCTTTCAATCAAAGTTATTTAAAAAATGACAACTTTTACAAGAAGTGTATTTTGAATCACCATCACCACACACACAAACACACATAGGGACTCAGCAGGTTTTCTAACAACATGAAATGGAAAGTATATCAGCTGCTTCAACAGTAAAGTTTTCTCCAATCAATCTTCTGATTTTTTAAGAGGTGAAGAATCTCTAAAAAACCTATTTGATATGGCTGAACACTTTAATGATTTTTGCAGGTATTGGTAAAAAATTAGCTGATGAAATTCCCGCCTGTGATGGAAATCCTTCGGATTTGATCCAAGGTTCATCTCCTATGATGACGGCTTTTAGGCCCCTTCATAGTCAGGAAATACGTGTTTTATTGACCAGTTAAAAACATCTGTTCATGACTAGATCTAAGCATCTCTTCAAACAGGTGAAACCACTTTCTCATATTTTTCTCTGTCTACATCTAGCGGTTTTGCCTGACGACTGAAAAGTTGCCAAAGTTATCCCCCATGCAGGCCTGATGATCCGTCTCATTTTACCCACTGCAAACCCATTTTATATTCCCATGTTCTCCACAGCTACTAGATTTTACTTCTTCAGAAACGCTTCAATCAGAGCTGCATGTAATTTCTGCCCCTTTATGCCTAAAACTCAAATTCTTTATCATTTATATAATCAGTACTTTTCTAATATGTATTTTCATTTGTAAGATTTTGTTAACAGAAGGAATAAATCCTAAGCAGGTCAATAATTATTCCAAAGTAAATCGATCTGTTCACTTATAAGATACACGTAAGTCAACAGATCTCCAACTTTTACTTGTCAAGATATTCTCTATCTGATTTTAGGGGAACTACAGGCTGGAATAATTTTCTTTAGGCATGCCATTGTGTATCAGTGAAAAATGTTAGGTCTTTTAGTCTGCATCTGATGTTATTGTTGTGTATTCTTATCACATTTTAACTATCGATAAGTCATATTGGCTGTTTGCCTCTTCTTGCTCAGTACTCTGATTACTTGTATTTATTGTCTACTTGTTATTTTATAACAAATAAAGTAAAAGAAATAAAAGTTGTGGTTCTGTTCTTGGCTTGAGGATGAGTCAGTATCTGACCTCATGTTCATGTAATAACCCCAGTTTAGGACATCCAGATGTTATTTGTCTGAGACTGGACTGAGATGTGGTGGCTGTGGAGGCCAGTGGACTCATCATGGTGGAGATGACGTGAGTTTTGCGACATGGAGCATCATCTTGCTGGTCAGCAGCAGCATGGTCAAATGTTAGCCAACTATTCTCAGATTTATTCCATCGATTTATAGTTCAGTGCCGTTCAGTTCCGTGCCATTAGAGAGGACCCGTCCCTCCTGTTACTTTTTTCTTCAATATTTGAACAAATGCAAAGTCAGCTTAGCTTGATAATTGTCTTTGAGATGTATCTTATTGGATAAAGTTGCAAAGTGTTCCTTTTTTAACACTGTGGTGTAGAATTTTTAATTATTTCTTAATTCTGTTTATCTTTGCATGTCATAATTTTGTTTTCATTTGCAGTGCATTTTGCAAATGAAGAGCCATTAGTATTTACATTGTATTTTATTTGCAGCTTTGTAACAAACAATTCTTACATCACAGTCTTACTTCATAACTGTACACATGTCACTGCTTCAGTACAACACTAGGGTACATGTTAGTGAGTGCACAGCAAACAGCCACGATCTTATCTAGCAAAGTCATGTTTTCACCCTCACAAGGTGTCATTTAAGAGGGTGTACTTGGATCGGATACATCCAATTACCTGCTCAACATGTGTCCTTACATGGGCTAGTTTTCATGTCTCTTCCACATCTTTTGCCTCTAGTTGGGAACATCCCTGAGTAAATGCTGGAATTTTTAAAGTGGCGCCCATTACACTTTCTTCAATGTCAAACCCCCTATCTGCCAGTACTATGTCTCCAGGTGAGAGCTTCTGAAGAAAGCCACAGTTCACAGCTATGTGCTCGTCACTGGCACGCCCTCCCCATCCTGTGGAAATGAAAGATACCGTCCCTTGTGGTGTGATTCCTATGAGAAACTTCACAGTGTGCCTACTTTTGTTGGTTGAATATGCCTGCCTTAGCACATGGATTTTGTGCTCTCTCTATAAAAAGTTCAAGACAATCAATAATAACTGTGACACGATCACCAAACATTTCAACAAACTGATGCGGCATGCTAGCCTGTAAGCAACGCCTCATTGGCCAGTGCACCAAAGGGCTGAGATGAGCGTAGAGGACATTTATAGTGTTGTTAAATATGGCGCGGGAACAGGGCCAATATTAAGACTACTGCGTATCC
>JBBBVT010000019.1:317828-336795 GCA_037177035.1 Craterocephalus eyresii | reverse complement strand
CATTTTACACTGATCAAGGAAATCCAGAATTTTCATTATGTTTTCTAAAAGTTTCATCCAGTAGATATAAACATCCTGATAATGAACTGTTTTTGTTTTTTTTTTTTTACTGGTCTGGCCCAGTTTGGATGAAACTGCCCTGAATGCGACTCTTGAACTAAAATAAGTCGGACACCCCTGCCTTACGGCTTCATAAAAATGTTTTTTTTTCTTTCCTCTCCTTTTGTACCTTCTCATCTCTTCTCATCCTCTTCTTTGCAACTTCTCATCTCCTTGATGAGAAGGTTAAGATCATCAAACTTGATAACATTAAATTGAAGATCTCTTTTTTAATCTCCCTCTAGTTACTGAGTGCCTCTCGCCGTGACCACGACACCCTTCAGACCGAGCTGAACCGGCTGCTGGCCGAGAACGAAGCCTCCAAAGAGGAAGTGAAGGAGGTCCTGCAGGCGCTGGAGGAGCTGGCCGTCAACTACGACCAGAAGAGCCAGGAAGTGGAGGACAAAGCGAAGGAGTTTGAGGCTCTGAGTGAGGAGCTGAACCAGAAGTCTGTAAGAAACTCAAAGCTCAACGTGTACCCGGCCTCTACGAGGTGACGGTGCTCTTTGTAATGAGTCCTGTCATCCACCAGAGCTCCTTGGCCTCCATCGACTCTGAGCTTCAGAAACTGAAGGAGATGACCAACCACCAGAAGAAGAGGGTCACTGAGATGATGTCGTCTTTACTTAAAGACCTGGCTGAGATCGGCATCGCTGTGGGGAGCAATGACATCAAGGTTACCGGTTTTATTTATTTATTTTTTTTAAGATGGAGATCAGAGTCAACATCCTGTTCAACCCAAACCAAGCTGTAACTGAAACTTCTCCCTGTTCATCTGGTCATTTATAACATGCTGAAAAAACTTCACGTTGAGCTTTTGGGTTTAGAGGGAGAACACAAAAGCAACAGACTGATGCAAATGGAGAAAAATATCTGTAAAACAAATGAAACACTCATTTTTTATCGCCAAACCCACTTATTCCCTTGTTATGACATAACTAATGGTAATGATAATGATCAAACTTTTTTATGCAGCTCTTTTCTAAACATTGTTGCAAAGTGTTTATAGACAGCAGCAGAGAACTACAAACCAGTAAAGCAACTTTAGACAACAACAATATGAAACATGATCCTCGGCTGGCTTTCACTTCAACAAATGAGTAAAATGAGACAGTTACAAGGGTAACAGGTGCATCTGGACTCACAGTGAAGGGAACCCTTGTACAGGTAGTAAATAAGAGTGTATGTGTTGCAGGCGAAGAATAGATGAAGATGGCTTGATGGGCTTGTCTTAAAAAAAGTCTTTCTGAAGTGTTGGGAATTCATACTGATAGCTGAGTAAAGTGACTTACAGCCGTCAGAGGAGAGGGGGACTACTTACAGAGGTGGGCTTGGGTCTGCAGGACTTTAAGTCCCCAGTGTGCCGAAAGACATAAACCCCAGTGATCAACATTACCGAATGATTAAAAGGATTGGAAACAATAGAAGCCACAGAATTCTGAGGAACAGACAGAATGACGTCTGACTTTTTGCCTTTGACATTAAGGATATATGGGTATAATGTGATGATGAGACGCCTGGGATCTGTGGGATTTTATCAGCATATTATCAGCATCAAAGTTTGCTTTAGCTTGTTATTAAACTAACACCTGGTCCAGCCTGCATGTCAACGTCAGGTCCTCAGACAGAAGTAGTCTACTAAACAGGAAGGGTTACATAAAACGGGGCAGAGAGCGGAGCTTTTAGGAATATTACAGGCAGAATTAGCGCAGATGTGCAGCCTTCAAAACAAAAGCATCGACATGATGGTTCAGCTTCTCAGCAGTTTTGTTGGATTAAAGCTCTTTGGCTGCGAAGAATATCAAACAAGAAAAAAAGAAATCACAAAAAAAGTCACCTAATGAGTCAAAAACAACCATAATGTTACACGCTGCTGTGAGATTGAACTAGTTTTCTGTAACGCATCACCAGCAAGAGAGCAGCGGTGTGATAGACGAGGAGTTCACCGTGGCCCGGCTCTACATCAGCAAGATGAAGTCGGAGGTGAAGACCATGGTGAAGCGCAGCAAGCAGCTGGAGAGCACGCAGGCGGAGAGCTCGCAGAGGCTGGAGAGCACCGAGCGGGAGCTGATCGCCTGCCAGCTCCGCATCTCCCAGGTAACCCCGCTCAGAACGGCTGCCAGCGCTGATGCTGCTGCCATAGCAACACTGTAACATGTCTGATTGGCTGGTTTAGGAGTTTTTGCAGATCAAACAAGTGAAAAATGGAGTTTGTGTGTGTTATCTTTCTGTGGGAGTCCAGCATGAAGCTAAAATCAAGTCGCTGACAGAATGCCTGCAGAACGCCGAGCAGAAGAAGAGACAGCTGGAGGAGAACGTGGACTCTTTGAATGAGGAGATAGTGAGGATCAAAGCTCAAGGTGAGGACGGCCCTGTTTCAGACGGACGTGTCAAACAAGCAGACAAAACTTTCTGTATGTTACCTTGAATCTGAGGAGCCATCGTCTTGTTGGCGGAGTTCATTTGAGGTGGTTTCATTGTTGGAGATAGTCATCATACACCCTGTAATGTGTGGATAGCTAAGATACTTCAGGATCTGAAAAAATTATTTACATGGAGTTTAGCCGTGTTCAGACTACATGTCACCGCCCACTTTCTTAACTACACCTGTTCAGGTGCTTGTTAACCCAAAGATTTAATCAGCCAATGAAATTGCTGCAACTCATTATAATAAAGGCCCATTTATGCTTTATACAAAAGATGGATACACAGCATTTTGCCAATCTTCTACATAATTTATGTGCATAATTTACCAGAGCCCTGATATTCCAAACTCACTGAAAGGTCCGGATCTTTCAAAGGTTTATGTTTGTTAAATCACATGCAAAATGGACACCAGACGCAAAAATGATTTACTGAAAGGACACTTGAAGGATTGCGCCTCTTACAGTCTAAATACTGTACCAAACACAATCTGTTTGCTATGAATGAATGTGCATTCTTGGTGTTGCTGCCTGAACATGCAAAATAATTGGATAAGAGTCGATGCAAATACAACAGCTTTGGACATGTAATGTGATTTATTCTATTTTATAAATATTTATACATAATGCAGTGACAAAAAAGACGCAACTCGTAATGTCAGACCATGTTGGCACAACACAGCAACTCCTTATCCTTATTCTTACAAACTAACGGCGTTTTAGGATCTGTGGGGATCCCTGTGTTTTTTTTCTTTTTTTTGTATTTTCATTTTTCAAAATTTTTTCTTCCACTTAAATCTCCTTCTACACGGGTCAGTTCCATTATGCGCTGTGCTCTCTCAAAACTTTCTGTGCTGCAAACCACAAAGCATAGAAAAACCTCTTTTAAGTAGGGTGTCCAGTCAACTTTTGCACCAACAATATTAATAAATCACCTGCAAACTGTGGCCCAGACCCTCATGCAAATTACCACCTGCAAATTGCTACATGCAAAATTGTTGATTCTTAACATGTGTTCAAAAAGTCAGTGATGATTCTTTTTACCTTTATGATGTAAAGAAGAAATGAAATGGGTCCTCAAAATGATGGTCTATTTTCTGAATTTGATCTGTTTTCTATGTCTATTTTAATCTCAGATATTTTGTTTGCTGTACATACTGAAGCCATCAATGGTGAAGAACTTCCTCACCCTATGACACAAAGCTTCTCACCTTAATTCCAAAACCCAATAATGGGAAAAAAAACTTAAGATTTTATCATTGGTATGGAATTACTTTATCAAATATTGACCAAAAAAGTCTTGCCTCTGTTGTTTCCATATGTTTGAAACAATTTGTGAATCTCAGAGAGGCTTCATTACAGAGAAAGACAGAATAACAAGTGAAAGGTTTAGAAATGCAAATGAAATTAATCATGTCCTTTGACAGATTACCTTTAATACTTTTCTCTGAATTTGTCTTATAAAAATAGATGAAAAAAATAAATGAAAGCAACATCTCCACCACCTGAACCTAACACTGATATCTCTTTAAATTAGTTATATAAACTTACAACAGAAAGTGAGGATATTAGTATTTTATTGATTACTTCTACCCTTTAAAAATCCCAACTGGTGTTGTGCAGTATCATACACACCCTGCCTCTTCTGATAATAGCTGAGAAACCCTGAACTGTATTAAATGGTACACAAAATGGATGGATGGAAAGCCTGATTATTCATCGTTATAACCAGATATAACTTGTGAGGTTCATACTTCTGTGGACTGAACAACACATCTGAACGTGTGGGGGTGCCCTCACAAAACACGCTACATGTTCAGCTGTGTGACTCATTCCACAGAAACACCATCCTTACATGTTCTTCCTCGCTGCAAAGGGGACTAAGCAGGTTTCCGCTGATGTGTAACAGCAGCAGGTCGCATCATTAAGGGAGAGAAACAATTTCCTACTTTTTGTACAAGGTTTATGTAGCTTGATTTTTGGTTCCATACTGCTCCTAATGGATCCGTATCTGGTTCAGTATATATTTGATTAGTTTTCTCTGTTATATAAACAATAAACTCAAAGAATCTTTTCTTTAACGCGGATCATTTTCTGTGTCCCTGCAGAGAAAGTGAACACCATGGAAAAGGAGAATGAGATCCAGTCTGCTAACGAAGTGAAGGTAGTGTGGCAGGAAGCTATGAAGTCTGCTTCCAGGATTCTGTCTGACAATTCGTTGCTGTGTGTTTGCTGCCTGCAGGAAGCTGTGGAGAAGCAGATCCAGTCCCACAGAGAGGCCCATCAGAAGCAGATCAGCAACCTGCGAGATGAGCTGGACAGCAAGGAGAAGCTCATCACGGAGCTGCAGGAGTAAGACGGCACATCTGCGGACACCTGGCTTTTTCTGTGGGGATGTTGTCGTGATTCTGTCTCTGTGCAGCCTGAAACAGGAGGTCATGCTGGAGCAGGAGAGGCTGAGGGTGGAGCACGAGAAGCTCAAGGCTGCCGACCAGGAGAAGAGCCGCCAGCTGCAAGAGCTCACGTAAGTTCAGTCAGCAGGAGAAGTTCTTATCATGACTGGATGTATGCGCTCATCTGACAGCTGTCTGGTGTGCTGCAGGGTGCTGCAGGACCGACGGGAGCAGGCCAGACAGGACCTGAAAGGACTGGAGGAGACCGTGGTCAGTTATTGCATAAAACTGACATCACTGAAAAGACAAAAAGAGAAAGAAAACACATTTTCCCTCATACCTAGCAGTGGTAAAAGCCTTATTTGTCCTCGGAAAGGAGGATTTTGAGAAGTGATATGACAGAGATGTGCTGGAAATTTGTTTGTGCTAAAGAAATTACTGAGTGCACACATTCAATGTGTGCTCTTTTGGGTGTTTCTCATTGAAATGAAAAAAAAAAAAAAACATGAAAAAAAAGACAACCTGCTGCAGGGTTGATGCTCTAAACGCTCTAGATGTTGAAGTGTCCTCAGACAGGACGCTGGACCAGCAGCACATCCACTGCCACTGTGTGGAAGATACACAGTATGGAGAAGCATATACAGTAGTGAAAGCCAGAAATCCCTGGTTGCTGCTTTAGCTCTTTTATGTACAGTAGGTGTGTAAAGTGACCACCAGCTTCCATGTTTTATTATCCTTTCCTGTCCAGCTTCATGACAGCGGAAGGGCAGCCAGATGGTCATGTCATGCAGAACAAATTGGCTTTGCCAAGAGGAGCTTTATGGACGTAAACGAAATAAAAATGTAGGGGCATAAAAATGTCCATTGATACTTAATTATTAGTATTATATTGATTTATTAAATTTTTAATTCATTAATTTTTTCCTGAAATTTATGTTATTGCAAGAACCGAAGTACAAAAGGGAGAGGAGAAGAGGTAAAAACAGGGACAAAAAAAAATCTAAACTCAAACAGAGAAACCAGACTAGCTTGTACACCTGTAAGAAATTTAATATAAGACATCATACAGACCGTAAGACAGCAAAGCAGAGCATCATCAGGAGGAAGACACTGTGATAAACATCAACACTAGCTTTATTATAAATAACAAAGCTGAAGCTCAAAATTCCAACACAACATAACTCTGTCACCTTGTCTGGAGCCTCTTCAGCCTACAAGTCTGTCCCTCCCAGCTCCTCCACACTGGCCTGGCACCAGCACCAGCACCAGCACCAGCACCGTGCCAGTTCTGGAACTGGTCGGCGTATTCAGACTGAATAAGAAAGTTGGTTCAAAACCTTTAAAAGTTGGTAGAAATCCATATATATACAACTATTACAAATATTTATTTTCTTTACACACCGTGCTGCAGACTCCTGCACCGGTTAACCAGCGAACATGTAAACATGACGTAGATTCAATTTCACAGGAACGAGCAGATAACTATATAGTGTGCATGGGATCATGACTTTTTAAAGTTTGTCTTTCTCGTTTATGTGGACATAAGTGTTTTTTTCTAATCAGGTACCAGGGTCAGTATCATGATCTGTAGTCGCCATGTTTGCTATTGTCTGAAACTGATGTTGAAACTGTGGTGAACTCTGATGTCTGCACTGCCCCCTGGTGGATATATTCTCTAACAACCATGCCAACATCACGGGCCCATGGAAATATGAGAGAATTGATGTTTGAAAAGGACGTTATGGAGAATAAAGAAATAAAAGTCCTCCCTCGTTAATTCTGGTTAAACTGGCGTGAATGTGGGCCAGATCGCCAAAAAAACCAAAGTTCTGATACTATTGGATAGAACCAGAACTAAAAACTGTGTCGGTGTGAAATCACTAATAGTGATTCATCCAATTCTGTAGGTTTCTGTTTCCTCCTCAGAAAGCAGTCATCCTCGTCTGCATGATGCATACACAGACGTGGGAAATCCTAACTAAGAACAATTTTTCATCAGTAGTTATAATTAGCAAATGAAATGTTCATTTCCAATGTGGACATCTGGGTGGATAAACTTTACCGAAGTTGCAGACCTTAAAATCATCTTTTTTTTTTCTATTTTCCTTTTTTCTAAGGAGAAGTTGAATTTTCCAAGTTGCCAGTTGGTAACTGAAAGCAGCCCTCCTGACAGCAGCTGCTGCAGCATGAACAGAGCTGTGAGGACATGGCTCAGAAGAGAGCTGTTGTGCTGCGTCGGACATTCAACCGGTTTTCCATGTTCTGGAAGATGAAACTTCTTATGTTATATGAGTACAGACTGAATGATGGCATTAAACACTACAAAAACTCAAACACTCTTCTGCAACAGTCTCTCTGTGGGAGGGAAACATTTTTGTTAAAAAATTTTTTTAAAGCTGAATAGCATAGGTGATATAATGTAATGAGTAATTTACTTATTAAATTCTAGAGTAGATGCCGGGATGGACTCTGAGCATCGAGGATTAATTCTCTGCAACACAAAAAATGAGGAAAACAACTGCAGATCCTTCTGTTCTATGTTGGGGTGTGATGTTTACACGCTTTAACCTTCACACTGTCTGCTCTCTGTTTTTAAATGGCCTCTGAAATGGCTTTTCTTATTTGGTCCTGTAGGCTCGGGAGCTGCAGACCCTGCACAACCTGCGGAGGCTTTTTGTCCAGGATTTAGCCACAAGGGTCAAAAGGGTAAAACTCCTCACACAATAACAAACTGTAACACTTCACGGGTTTTTCTGTATTTTCAAAATATGGGAGAATACCAGTAAGATGACAGAAAAAACCCACATTTACATGTCTAATATAAAATGACATGAAATATGTGTAATACATCAAATTAAAATTTTTAAAAGGAAATATAAATCAACTTTATATTTAAAGACTTAAAATAGGTTTTAAAATTCAAAATTAATATCATTTTAAAAGGAAATAGGCCTACTAAAACATTTAAGTTCAAGTAAATTCAAGCTGCTGCTGTTAATAGTTATTTCACTATGGATGTATTTATACTGGTAGTTTATGGATCATTTGTATATACATATAACTATATTTATTACTACATATACTGTATATATAGTTCTGACAAAGAGGGTTAAGAGGTGGATTTGGGGGAGGACCCATGTTCACGTCGCTGGAGTTGCAACAAAGATAACCCACTGTGGGACCCACAACTGGGCCCGAATACCAGGCATCCCACAGCTCCCAGTGAGCTGAGTGAACTACAGAACGGTTAATAGTAGAGGACACGTTTTCTAACTGGGATCAATAAAGTACATTAAATTAAATGTTTTATTAGTGATATATTGTTTTATATTAAAGACTCCCTAAATGTAAGAATCTTTAAAACACTGTATATTTTAACCATTAATGATAAAAATCTTTTTTTTTCTTATTTGTTGTTCTTGACCGTATTTATAGGTAATTTAATTATTATAGGTGTTAACATCATTCATTAACCGAAAAAGCTAAAATAAACTATATCCCAGGTAATTTAAAGAAATATACTCTATATTTTAATAGCAATTTTACTGTTGTTTCCTTTTTGTTTATTTTCCTGTTTTTTAATTGTATTTTTCTGCCTCAGCTGCTGTATTATCACACTTTTCTCATATTTCTTTCTTTCGTTAGTCATATGATTGTTATGAACACAACAAGTTAGTCATGGATGAATCTCTGGCCTCTTCCTGTCCTATTTGTTCTCTGGAAGTCACCGAGGTGCATTTTTATGAGTGAAATCAGAGTAATTGGGGTCTGTGTGTGGTTTAGTCGGTTATCACATGAGCTCTGAGCCACAGCGTGTACCTGGAAAGAGACACATATCTCCATATTTTTGTGCCCATTTAATTTGCACGGAGATCAAATTTTAATGAATCCAGGGAACACAACAGGCGGCGTCTGTGATAAGTAGGCCAACTGATTCTTCAAAGGCGCCATCTGCAAACGGGGACCGGAGGCCTCGGCGCGGCGCTCGTCTGCAACCTGCAGCCCGGGGAAAGAGGAGATAAACAAAGACAGACGGCGCTTTGCCTGAGACACAGACAACTCATCCATTCTGCTGCTTATCAGCTCATTCAGACACGTATGGGATGCTCGTCACCACGGCTACCACCAAGCAACTGCTGAAAATCAGATCTGCTGTATGAATGCTGAGGTAAAGTGTGTTACTTTGCATTTTACAGAATGCTCAGGACTCAGACGACACAGAGGGCAGTGCTGCTCAGAAACAGAAGATCTTCTTCCTGGAGAGCAACCTGGAGCAGCTAACCAAAGTCCACAAGCAGGTACCGCTATGTGGAAACACGGCAGCATCTCTTAGTGTGGCCTGAGAGGAAGTGATCCATGTTTTCTCCCTCTGTCTGAAGCTGGTACGGGACAACGCTGACCTTCACTGTGAGATCCCTAAACTAGAGAAGCGCCTGCGTGCCACAGCTGAGCGGGTCAAAGCGCTGGAGGCAGCGCTGAAGGAGGCCAAAGAGAGCGCAGCCCGCGACCGGAAACGCCACCAGCAAGAGGTGGAGCGCATCAAGGATGCCGTCAAGCCCAAAAGCATGGGCAGAAGACCCTCTGCTGTCATAGGTGGGTGAAAACTGCTGTCCATCAGGTATCAGGAGGCTGGAGGTGGGCTGACTGAGCAGTGAATGAAAGGAAATGCTAACCCAACATAAAAGCAGAGAAAGATATGGCGGGCTGTTCCTTATCCCAAAGGCCTGCTTATTTGTATTTTTTTTTTAACCTTTTATATTGGTTGTCAAAAATGTCTGAAATAAAATATTTCAATCAATCAAAAAAAAGATATGAAAAAAGCCAAAACAGTCACCACTGACCATGATTTTATCACTCTGGTTCTAGAGAAAACAAACCATCCTACACAGGCTGAGACATGATAACATGGAGATAAAAACAGAGTTCAATGTTTTACAAATCTCATGTTTTATTCCCAGAAAAACACAACCAACATGCCAGATGCTGAAACTGAGACGTTTTAACATTTCATGGAAAATAGGAGCTCCAGATTCATAGCTGAAGGCAGCAACATCTGTAAAAAGTAGTTCCAGGATGATGTCCAGCAGTGTGTGGCATCCCCTCTTCCAGCTGTCTGTAAACATCTGGGAAGCGAGGACACCAATTTCTGGAGTTTACACACAGCACATAGTTTCACATCTGGCTTCTTCTCTGCATGACAGAGCTTTAACCTGCATGTGTGGATTACAGGGTGAGCTGTGTTCACAGACAGGTTTTCTGGAAGTCTTCCTGGGTCCATGCACTGGTTTCCAGTAGAGTCTGGTTTAATACAGATCACAAGCTTCCCATCTTTAGCTTTGTGCTTGTCCCGTGCGTACACAGATTCCCCCTGATTCTCTTAAACTTTTGTTTTTCTATTAAACTTTTGTTGTATGATACTGTAAATGGTGAGATCTTTAAAGTCTTAGCAATGCCATAATGAGGAACTTTTTTCTGAAATTTCCACAATTTTTAGACCCAATTTGTCTTAGATTGGTAAACCTGTGTCCATCTTTACATCTAAGAGGCTCTTCCTCTCCGAAATGCTCCTTTTTATACTCAGTCATGTAACTGGCTTGTTGCTAATTCGCCTGGTTAGCTGTAAAATTCTCCTCCAGCTGGTACTTTTCCAGCCTTTACTTGTCCGTTCCAACTTGTTACAGATGTTGCTGCCATCAGACTCACAATGAGCTCATATTTCTTATGAAATGTTCAAATGTCTCATTTTCAAGATTTGATTATTATTTTATGATAAACTGGAAATATAATATGGGTTGATGAAATTTGTAAAACATGACCTTCTTCATCTCTTGTTTACATTTTACACCACGTCCCAGGCTGGAGCTTTCTGATAGATTATCCCTGCTAGGAGAGGGAGAAACTTTCAGATGTGAAATTGTGCAATTTGATCATTAAAGAAGACAAAGACGAAAAATAAGGCTGCCCTGCTGTGTTGGAGCAGTTTCTGATAATCATGACATTCTGGTTTATAATCAGACTGAGGTGCAGACATCTGACGGATGTGTTTTTGTCCCAGAGTTGTTACAGGCAGCTTACATGTTTTTATAAAGGCAAAGCAAGGCAAGTTTATTTGTATAGCACATTTTCAGGTTCAAGACAATTCAAAGTGCTTTACATAAAACATTTAAAGCATAAATGCAAGAAGTATTACAATAAAATAATTTAAACGCAAAATCATAAAAAGTTCATTTTTTTAAAGACGAAGTGAGCTGGCTCCACTCTCCTAACTCTGCAGCATACTTAGTGAACATGTATGACCACATTCACACCCATGATGTTGCAGAATAAAACACAGATTTAAACATTTGCCCTTGCTTTACAACGTGTGAGTGTGTGTTTTGTGCAGTGACCCACTTGTCCTCTCTGTCCGACCCAGCCAAGCCCATCAGGCCAGGACAGCTGCCGGGAGCCTCTCCTCTGATCGGCCTCAACAGGTCCAACCTCATCCAGTCTGGCATTAGAGGAGGAGGAGGAGGAGATGAAAGGTAAGAGAAAAAATCCAAACGGTTTCATGATGTGAACTTGTTTCATTTTCAACAACTGTAGCTGTAAGTCTTTTTTTCTTCTGTTTTCATTAACAGCAGTTAAAGATGCTGACAGACACCCAGACATGAAGCCAAGGCCCAACCCAGCACCTGCTCTGAAGCTTAGTCTGGAAACACTGAACAAACCTTCCAATGTCCAAGCTTTGTATATTCTGTATATAAGCTGCAGCTAAAACTCTGCATCTCCTCCCAAGGCTGTCTCAGTAAACAAAACAAGCTGCTGTTTTCCCTGGCGGTCAGCAGCTCACAGCTTTATCAGAGCTTCATGGAACGACTGAAGCTAGCAAGGCTGAGCTGTGGCCTTGATGCTCTAATCTCTGTTTGTCAGAGGACTCCTGGCTGACTGGTCAAAATGTAACCTCAGTTACAAAACAGCTGGGACACTGAAAATGTTAATAAGAACATAAACAATAAAATGATAATTGAGACATTTGATCATTTCATGGAAAATATGAGCTCATTGGGAATCTGAGGGCAGCATCTGTAAAGCGTTGGAACAGGAGCAACGAAAGGCTGGAAATGTAATTGGTACAAATCAAAAGCAGCTGGAGGAGCATTTGACAACTAATCAGGTAGATTAGCAACAGGTCAGAAACATGACTGGGTATAAAATAAGCTTTTTAGGCAAAGTCTCTGAGATGTAAAGATGGACGGAGGTTCATCAATCTGAAACAAACCTGGTCTGAGAAATGTGGAATAGTTTTAGAAGATTGTTCCTCTGTGTAACACTTTGAAGACATCTACAGTGTGTAGTATGATCAAAAGATTAAGAGAATCAGAAGGAATCCCTGTGTGCACGGGACAACGCTGAAATAAAACCAGATAGGATTCTCTACTGGAAACCAGTGCATGGACTCAGGGAGACTTTTCAGGTTTCAGCAGGACCATGAAGCACATCCTCCTTCCATCCCAGCAGCACGGCCTCACAGGAGAACTGCTGCTGCTTCCACACCTGCAGCAGGACTAAACATCTGCAGCATCAGGATGAAGGAGCAGGACTGTAGAGCAGCTAGAATCCTGCATGTTTACAGATGCTTAGCATTATTTCCTCCGCCAAGGATGTTATGTTTTAGCTGGTGTTTATTTGTTTGTCTGTCTGTCATTTGAGCGGTCACATGATAGGAAAAGCGATACACAAGTACAGTCCATTTAGATGTGCCATCAGATTCACAATGAGCTCATATTTTCCATGAAATGATAAAAAGTCTCTGACATGTTTATGTTTTATCAGAACTAGACTAAGGGTTGATGAGACTTGAAAGTCATTGCATTCTGTTTTTACTTACAGCAAAGCAGAAAGCCTGTGTGGAATTGAGTACTAAATACAAAATAAAACCTTATGAAAGAGTTTCAACTTTTATCCTTTATCTTGTGGGACTGTCCTCTATAACAGCAGATGTCTATTCATTCATTGTAACTGTTCTCCAACATCTGTAAACATCTGTTTGTGATGTTTTTCATTCCATCATAATAGTCCAGAAAAAGCTTTCTTCTTTTTAATCAGCTGAGCTGAATGCCTGAAATCTCTGTAGTTCTGATGCTGCTGACAACTTCCTCTCATCTGCTGGTTGCTTCATCATATCTGTTACAGACATGTTGGATGAAGAAATGAAAATAAACTTTATAAACATGAAATGTGTAAGATCATATGGAACAAACACCATGTTTAACATCTTGTAAAACAAAATATTCCAGATTTGATAGAATCTGGACTGCAGGGGTGGGTCTGAGAACATTGTGGGGTTTTAAATGCAGAATTTCTAAAAGCAGCTGACTGATACTGTATGAAAGCTGCATTATGTTTAGAGCGTGACAGTGTTGATGCAGAAGGAGCAGAAAGGCAGGCTTGGCCAGAGATGGACGAGTTAAAGATCAAACCTGCATCAAGCTCACAGGAAGTGTGCATGTTTCCACCGGATTGTACTTTCAACATAACAGTCTGCAGAATAATTAGATTAGACAGACTGCTGTAGAGCATCTTTACCTTCTTCTTTCTTCCTGTGTCAAAGCAGCTGATATTCATTTTTATAACATTTAACTGTGCAAAACTTATGTTTGATTAAATTCACCATTTCTTATCATAGCTCACATCTCAGGCCACCCCCCTTACTTCTGTCCTCGGGTCCCTTCTTTTCTTACTGCCTTTCCATTGGAATTACTGTCAGTAAATACAATGTATGTTTCCACTGCTCTGCAGACACCCACTTCCCATCTTCCTGTCTTCTTCCTTCATCCACTGTTTCATTCTGGTTCCTCACATTTTCTACGCTGTATCACTTAGTCTGCATATTTCCTAATAACAATCATCTTTTCCCCTCCTCTCCCATACATGATTATTGCAACTCCCTTAAAACTCCCTCATCACTCCCTGTAAAATTTCAGATCAGTTCTGCCGTATTTAAGACTTTCCATCGCCACTCCCCTCCGTATCTGTCTGACTCTGTCCTAACTCAATTTCAAGCTGCACAAAGGAGGGTGAATGTTTGGTGGGTTGTGATGGGAAGGCCAGCTCTTTTTAAAGATTTGTTTTTTTTGGACAGCTTGTTTAGAAGAGTCGACTCTTTCAGCTTTCAAATAGCTCCTTAATTCATTTCACTGACAGCTTCATATTTAGCCAACTTTAGCAATATCAATAATTTCTCTGTTGCAAGCATTTTATCTAGAGTTTCCCCAGATGTCTTTTTTCCGTTGTTTTCATTAAAGAAACCAATTACATTTTCAAGTTTTAATCTAATGGTTAAAGAGACAATTTAACAAAGAACCACACAAACAAATCAAATAAATTAATAAAGGCCAGTGTCTTAATGAAAAATCCTATATCCCAGAAGGATATTGTGATGTTGTTGAAATGGTTTTCTTAAAAAACTAAAGTAACAACAAAGAACATTATTCCCTTGGGATCAGTTTAGTTCTGCCCTTTCTGAAGATTCCCGACAGGATTCAGCTTCTCCTGTTAACTGCATAGAATTGGCCCTTGCAGCCACACACATCACTGTTGGTTAATAACTTTTTTCTTGCGTTTCTGGATTTGAGTTATGAATGAAATGTCATTCATTCGCTGCAATGGACTGGCAACCTGTCTGATAATTGCTGGGACAGGCTCCAGTCCGCTGCAACCCTGAATGAATGAATGTCATTCACATAATATCAGTCTCATTACAGAACCTCAATATGGAGAAATCAGCTGGTCCAACAAGGACCAACTAAGCGGCTGCTTGGGGCCCCCATGCCATCGGAGGGCCTTAAAATGTCCATTTCTCTTGGTTTTGACAAAGTCCTTGAAACTATATCATTGAGCAATTTTAAAAGACTTGGTAATACATAGAAAACTTGGTTTTATGCATTTATAAAATCATGGTCACGTGACAAATCATAGTACTGGTTAAATGAATTCCTGTTGTGGGCTTCTGTCTAGAACAGTGTATTTGTTTACTCTGTTGATGTTTTCTGGTACTTTCTTTAGCATCACTGTAAACAGATTAAACCTGCAAATAAATAGACTGTTCCTCTGAATTTACCACCCCAGTAAGTAGAACGTCAACAATGTCAGGAATTGGATTGATGTTGATGATATCAATACGATATCAGTGTAGACTTAAAACCATACGGGTATGATGTAAGCCAGTACACACAATGCTAATTATCTGGTTTGAAAATGGTGTGTGTGTGGTACATTGTATAAGTTAGCAGATTAAAAACAGTCTAAATAGCTAACCCCCCCCAAAAAATAATTAATAATCAGTGGTGTGGAAAAGTGGTTTAACATTTGGTCAGCAGAGGGCGCTGTGTGTGTGAGTCGTGGTGAGCCGACGTTGCATCACTAGTAGAGTGAGACGTCGAGCAGATATGTGTCATACACCAGTACGAAGAGCAGAGACTAAATGGACCTTTGTGTTTTCCAACAGGAAATAAAACTCAAATATGCTGCACTAAGAATCGACCTCACCCTCATTCTTAAAAGTGTAACATGTGCCACTGCTCCGGTGGTGCTGTGGTTGGAGGGGGCCAAATCAAATGCTGGGGGCACCATAAAGGCTCGGTCAGGCCCTGGCAGAAATGATTGTATATAAACAAAGTAACGTTGCGTTCAGCGGAGAAAAACACTCATGTTCCAACAAGTTAAAGCTCCTTTAAAAGTGTAAAGCGCCAAATGAGGAGCCTCCGGTTTTACTCTGACAGCGGGCACCGGAAGTGCCCCCCGTTTCCACCTGAACTGACGGCGCGCGGAGAGGCAGGGGGATTGAAGAGACTGGAGGTCTCCGCAGCGGACAGAGAGGTGGGAAGTTCCTCCGGACGGCCTCTGCGGCGGACGCGCAGCGCAAACCCCGCAAACCCCGCACCGCAGCTTCAGCTCTTTAACCAGACGGTAAGTGCGCCTCGTGCCGGTGCCGCCGCCGCGCGCGGAGGGGAGGAAATCGGTTTTCTGTCGGAGTTACTTTGTTTCTATGCACGCCGCGGCAGAGCGGAGGACCCGGGCTGAACCTGCGCCGCTTCTGTCCGCGCGAAGCCTCTGGAAGTGACCGCAAGCAGCGCGTCGTGGTTTTGTTGCAGCTGCGGAGGCAATCACACGCGCACGTGACAGCATCAGCGTGAGGTATGCACCTCCGGATCTGCGGAGCTCAGCTTGTCGCGGTGCGGTGGGGTGTTTTTCCCGGTTGAGGCTGGGGGGCTGGGGGGGAGGATGGGTCCTGTCTCCGGCGGGCTGCTCTGCCCTCGCGCCTGGGAATCCTTGGTGATGTCGGGCTGCAGCTCTTTGTTATGAGCGCGCGTGGATTAAAGTCCTTTGTGTTGTGCTCCTGCAGTCTGCGCGAGCTGAAGGGACCCTGCCCCCCACCCATGTCCCCTTCCCTCCCTGCGCAGCCTCTGTCCGCATTGATCCATCAGCCTGATCAGACCGCCTGTCCTCTGTGTTTTCACACTTCTGCCTTATTTCTGTTGAGCACCCTCCCCTCCTTCCCCCAGACCCGCGCGTGCAGCAGCAGCACATGCTGGAGGGATGCTGCGGCCACATCTGCTCTGGATGAAGCAGGGACAAAGAGTGGCTGCTCTGCACATGTGCCGTCACGCGTCCAGATTGGATTTCCGTTTTAATCCGTAGCTTCGTGTTTTTCTGCTGACCTCTCTGACCCACAACACAAGCAGAACCTCCGCAGGATCCACTCTGACTGCAAGTTTTCAGCCAGCTTTCAGTTTTCAGACCAGTTCTGGTCCGGTGCTGGAATCTCAGAAACGTACAGCTGGAAACCTTTGCTGTGTCATGATCCGATTAGATCTTTTCCAGTTTAGTAACCAGCTGTTTGTGGTGGTGATGCTGGTAGGAAGCCTCCGTGTTCTGGATTAAAGTCTCCAGATACATTAATCATGGACAAACTACGGCTGTGGCATTATTACAGTGATGTGGATACGCCCGGTTGTTGGAATTTCCTTTTGTCTGGCAGTGATGGTGAACTCATGGTAAGCATGTCGGGACACAGAGAACGCCGCCGTTAGGTGTGAGTGTATTTTTGGCACCTCTGCTGGTGCTGTGGGAACTCTGAGAGGTGTTGGAGGTGAAGTTTACACTGTTAGCTCAGACCTGTAGGGAGACATGATGGCTGGAGCTTGGATGAGCGTGCTGTGGAGACGTGCACAAACTGTGGAAATGCACGTGTGATGTCCTTGTGTTCCAGGCCAGTGCCCTCCTCTACCTCAGCCTAAAGTACACAGACAACCCTGGAGAGGAGCTTTTAGGCTTCGTCCGTCTCGATGCTCTTTGCCTCATTTCTTCGCCCAGAGATGTGGGAAACTGGTTGGTCTGAGCACGATCACCGTCTCCACGGTGTTGTTGTCCATCAGGGTAACATGCAGCATCTTTTCTGCACAGCTGCACAGGAATCTTGATCAGCTCTTTGGATAAAGTCATTGATGCAGAGCAGGTAACCAGATTAGACTTCTACTTTCTCCTTCACACACTGATACTTTTCTCTGTGAGGCAGAAATATGCAAACCTTCCAGTCTTTCTCTGAGGAGCATTGTTTTTAACTTTTGGTTTCCTCCTCAGTGACTCAGGTTTTCTTGGATGCTGCTTTTTGGATTAAATCCTCATCATAATCACTTCTTTATACATTCAACTTGTTGCTGCTCCTCAGCTGCACCCATATAAACTTAAGAAGTCTAAAAAAAGATGTCCAGCACGTTAACAATGAAACTGATCCACATGAAATGTCTCGGTCGTGCCAGCAGCCGGATAAAAGTGGAAGTAGACGGTGTCCCAGCCTTTTCTTTTTCTGGTTGTCTGGAAGCTGCTGGTGGAGCTTTTAAAGCTGTAAATCTGTTCGGGGCGTGTCGCTGTGGGTCCGAGCTGCGTGCACGAGAATGGACCCGTGCACGCTTCTCACGGCTCGCTAAAAGCACCTGCTTTTGCCGCCTGCACTTCCAGGATGTCAGTGCAACGCCGGCTGCTATTTCAGGAAGGAAGAGAGGGAACGTGATATGAGGGGGCCGCTGTCTGCTATTTATTTAGCTTCACTGATGAAGGCATCCGCTCTGACAGACGGATCAATGACAGGCCTCGTCCCAAAACAAACCCTGCAGGAACGGCGAGGGGCCCAGCTGTCTCCTGACTCAGTGTGAGTGACAGAGCGGGAGGATCGCCTCCAGCTTTTACCGCTTGCTGCCTGCGTCTCGTCTGCATTAATGAGTAATGACTGCAGGCCGTGGAGCAGGACTGTAATAAAGCGACAAACTTTATTCTGGGATGCAGCCTCTGAGGGAACGGAGCCCCCGGGGAGTGATTATAGTCTGAGCATGGTGGGGTCACGCTATCATCAGCTCCAGCTCTGCAGAGGAAGATCAGGTTCCTGTGCATCGTATCGCTTTCACACCGCTGGCTGCCTGTGGTTTGGTGATGAGGAGGAGGAGTTTCCCTGCAGGGCTCCGGCCTGACTCACCGACGGCAGCCCAGCGAGGCGGCATGGGAGCGCTCGGTTGTAGTAATTTTGCGGTTGTGGTAATAAGGTGAGTAAGAAGGAGGGGGCTAGGCTGGTTTCATGTGTTCCAGCTTGTTGGACATAAAAGATGGTTCGTGTTTTACATAAATTCCTCCACCTTTTTCACGTATTATCTCGCCCACAAAGTTATTCTCTAGAAACCTCAGCAATATTTTTAGTAAGTTAATATTTGTCCTAATATGTTTCCTGTTTCTATCCTGTTTAGGGTAACAGAGTGTAGAAAAGCAGATGATTGCTTTAAAGGTGCAGCCTGAACAAAATCAGGGGTCAGTCTCACAGAAATATGATTCATCATTAAAAATTGTACTTCTAATGATTGTTATTGTTGGTTTTTATTCTCCTACATCTCTCAACTCTAGTTTGGACACATTACAAAAAAAGTCACCCATTTAAGCCCAGAACAGCCCAGGTCACCATTTCTGATAGCCATCAGAAAGTGTTACCTTACTGTAACCTCATTACAATAAATCCAAACTTCA
>JBBBVT010000019.1:303775-314740 GCA_037177035.1 Craterocephalus eyresii | reverse complement strand
TGTGTGTGTGTGTGTGTGTGTGTGTGTGTGTGTGTGTGTGTGTGTGTGTGTGTGTGTGTGTGTGATAAGGTGTGTGTATGATAAATGTGTGTGTGTGTGTGTGTGTGTGTGTGTGATAAGGTGTGTGTATGATAAATGTGTATGTGTGTGTGTGTTAAGGTGTGTGTATGATAAATGTGTGTGTGTGTGTGTGTGTATGATAAATGTGTGTGTGTGTGTGTTAAGGTGTGTGGGGGGTGCTGCTGCTATCTGGGTCACATTGTGGAGAGAGAAGCGGGAAGGAGGGGTTGGATGGATTGGGAGCTGTAGAAATGAGCGGGATGAGTGTGAACAGGCTGATGCATATGCATGAACACACACTCTGACTCACATACCTTCCTGTTCCTTCTGTCCGCCGCAGCTGAAGCTGGATTGAGCTCCGCTGGATAAAAGTAAATCCTGTCTGCGTGTTTCAGTGAACCTGTGGGTTAATGGCCTGATGTGGTGCTCCGTCTGTGTAACGACTCACGCTGCCTTTTCCTGCAGCTGCTCGCTAAACTGATGATAACGGCTGTAAATGAGATTTTCCTCTCATCTGCTGCTCAGACTGCCGGTCAGGCTCTGCTTCTGTTAGGGCCGGCCACATGAGCCCGTTTTCATATCGCCGTCATTTCTACGAAGTGTAATTCAGATTTATCTTCATATTAGAATTTTGGTCGAGTAACCAAAGAGATGTTTCTTATTTCCAACCTTGAGTGCTAATAGATGCACTTTATTAATGATCAGCAGCACCTGTGCATTAAGATACTTTAATTAATTAAAGAAGATAATAGTCTTTATTTTACTACCTTTAAACACTTTCTTTGCCCGATCTATCATGCTTGTAATGTGTTAAGCAGCAGCATGTCGGGCTCCACGAGACCCTCTGCATTCAGCTCGGTCACATAGGATGACATGAAAGCTTAGACCATCATTGCTATTAGGGGTGGTGGAAAAAAATTGTTTTTAATTGGTATCGAGATTCTTGTTCACCAAGATTCAGAATCTTTTCAAAATTTCCAAGAATTGATTTTTCAAAAGGCTAAAAATTATTAGGTTGACTTTCAAAGCTGCTGCTAAGTGACAGAGACATGTTCTCCATGTTTGCCGTGTTGGATAAGGTAAAACCGTTTTCTAATGAAAATTATCAGTTTTCTTTGGACTAATGAAACAATTCCTCTGAGCTGTTTCTGGCTTATGGAGGAACAGAGTTAATCACTCCATCAAAGCACTTTGTATTGCATTATGATGTCTGGAAAAGGGCTATACAAATAGTTAAATTTGATCTGATTTGAATCGGCACGTTTTGTTACTAAAAAAGGATTGAATGGAAATTTAGATGGGTTTGAATCGAGAATCCAAACAGAATCGAATCGTTACCCAAAGAATCACAATCGAACTGAATGGTGAGTTGCTGCCAGATTCACACTCCTAGTTTCTATGTTTGCTGGAGTTTCATCCACTCGGATGTGGATCAGCAGATCCGGCTTCCAGCCTGGATCAGATGCAGTAAGACTCCGTGGACTCGGCTGTGAGCTCTCCTCTGGGCTCCATGGTGGGGCCTGAAAACACTGTTTACCTGTTTTACTGGCTGCTGCAGGGCCTGAGTGTCACTTTCACACCTGTGGATTGGAACCCTCAGTGGGACAGCAACACTGTGAATGAGTGTGTCAGTCATCTGGCTTATCAGCACTAAGCTCAACCTGGACTCCTCCCACCGATCTGCCAGCCCACTAACCGGGAAGATAAGGCCTGTAATCTGTCATCATCCCGGCCCGCTGTGACCTCTCCATTCACAGAGTGTGAGGAAACGCTGAAGGGGGCGTCGGGATCAGCTGGTAGACTCTGCAAGCCTCCAAAATCTAATCTGGATGATTACCGGGACACTATTGGTCGGTAAAACTGGCTTTCTGCGTGTTTTCGGGGCTGCTGTTGGAGCGGATTTCACCATCTGTCCCTGTAAGCGGACCGTGTGAACCAGGGACTCTAATGACCCCGGGATCCTGAACCCTGACCTTTTTCTGGCCTTTGAACAGCCCGGCTGTGCCTGGTCCGTCTGAAGCAGTGTTTCCTCTCTGACAGGTCGGCTCTTTCAGCTAATGAGCAGCTTCTATGTAAGGTGCTGCTCTAAATAGATCCTCAGATCCTTTAATCGGCCGGCCCGGCCTCCTGCCTGTGTGACGGCAGCATGGAGGCAGCCAGGCTGTAGATACCACCTGTTGGGACTCCCTCCCAGCCCGGTGGGACGCTTCTCCTTTTTTGGACCATGTTTTCATACCTGAAGAGCCCCAGCTACATTGTAAGTTGTGTCTTGGCTAATAGCTGGTTGGTGTGACTCTCCGCCGATGCTAGTAGTAACAGCACCAACCCACATCCAGATTCACCCCTCGCTGTGAGGAAGTAGTGATGACCAGAGTTGTACATGAAGATCTTCTTTTTAGACTTTTTAGAGCAGTTTTACCTACAATGTGAAGCTCTTCTTCACATTTCAAACAGAACGATGAGAAGCAGGGAGCTTATCAGATCGATGCATCACAGACCGACTCTGTGATCCACTTGTTTGATCCACTCTGTTTGTGGTCCACTTTTATCTGTGCCAAAGGTTTAGTTCCTCCTGCTGTTCTAGTGATGACCATACATGCCGAAATGTAGAAATGAAGCAGTTTTAGGCTGAAACGGCTTAAAGGAGCTGTACCTGATATTATTTTTATCTAAGAAAAATGGTTTCTACACGGTATATGATGTGGTAAAAGAGAGTCCATAAAAATAAATGACTCATTGATGGTGTATATGTACGAGTCCAGGACATTTTAGTAAGTGAAAGCGGCTAGTTTTTAGCTTTGGGGTGACGCTCTCTCTCCACCAATGAGGTTTACTTCTGAATTTCCTAGGGGAATGCCGTTACTGGCTGATCACAATCCGGAAATTACGGAAGTTAACCCCCAATCAATGAGTCATTCATTTCTATGAACTTAAAAAGTCCGGCCTCCCACTATCACCACATAATATACTATGTAGAAACCATTTTTCTTAGAAAGGTAAAACTAAAATCAGGTGTAGCTCCTTTAAAAATGGCACATCCATAGTAAGTTTAAAGCCGTGGTGGTGAGGGATGGAGTGAGAGATGTGTGAACGCTCTGAGGAAAACCAGAAAGGCACCAAAGTTTCAGGTCTACCAAGATCCACTTCAGACTTTCTGGGTGGTGAATTATATTTGTCTTTGAAGTTTGTTTTTCCATCTAGAGGGATTGTAGCTCCACGTGTTACGCAGCTACTTTGGTCTGAAGCTGAGTTTGCTTGAACTTGATGTTTGGGGAAGTAAATCTGCTTCATGTTGTTGCTTTCAGACTAAAAGTCAGACGTGACTCACTGCTTGCAGGCTAACTGATCTGTGGAAAATGTGCCCATCTCATGGTGATTCTGGCTTTATAGCAGAGGACCATGCAGCTCTGTGGACACATTGTGGATGTATTACCTGCTTATTTAACAGAAACATTTTCATCTTGCTATGCAGTGAAGAGTAAAAGATGAGCTGCATGCATTTTTATTTGTACTGTTTCTACAGGTGTGGTTATATCTGGTGTCAGCAGTCTCTAACGGTGTAAATGTGCAGCTCACACACAGGAGGCTGAGAGATCTACTTCAGAAAGTCTAAATGACCTTTATTCAGCCCTCTTATTTCCAGGATAAAGGATCATGAATGAGAGTTTCCCAGTTGGGTTTCTGTGTGTCAGTAGTTGCACGCTATTCTCCTCCATGGCTTTGTTACCACGGTGATGGTGATGGCAGCCTGTTTCAGAGGCTTTGCTGTGAAGAGAACAGAGACGGTTTGTGTGAACCGTCTCTGTTGGAAGGCTGCTCCTCTCTGAGCAGCAGCAGGAGTCCAGAGCTGCTGCAGACCTGACCTGCTCCGCTCTGCAGGCCAGATGCAGCTCAGCCCATCGGCCCGATGACGAGCACGGACTCGAGGGGGCGGGGGCGGGGGGGGGTGTTGGGCAGATGTGACAGTGCCTTCAGGTTGCAGCCTGTCAGATCACAGAGGAGGAGCCGACTCCTCAGCAGCACAGGAGCTTCACACCCCCCCCCCCTCTCCCCACAGAGACGGCAGCTGTCTCCTCTGCCCACGGACCCTTCCTGTCCTCCCTGTCAGCCCTCATTCTGCAGAAGCTTGATGATCCCTGCGATGTTTCACACATATTCCTCTTCAGACTGGACTGATGGGTAAAATAATGGTGGCTCAGCGTACATTGGTGGTCTGTGAGGAGGAGGAGCAGCGGGCTAACACATACTGATGAAGAGTTTATCTCCTGCCCCATCGCTGCCAGCCGGCCTCATTGTTCTCCTGTGTACCAGGACTCCTTGTTCCCCGAGCTGTCTCTGCTGCATCATCACCTCGGATCGGCCGACCCGTCAGCGCCGGCCCGGCCTCACACCTGCTGATGTTCAGCTCCGTCCGCACCGCCGCCTGGTCGTTTGTCTATGAATGACTTCATGTTGGGTCGGAGCCAGCAGACAACAAGCGTGTTGTTCCTGTGGAACAGGGTCGTCACGTCATGTGCGATTACTTGATATGTCAGAAAAACCGTGTCAAGCTCCTGCTTCAGACTTTCCTCCATCAGCTTCTGCTGCTGCACTCCATCATGCTTGTTTTTCACAGTAGAAAGAAGATGATGTGTTTCTGTGACCGCTGCTCTTTCCTTCACTCAGTGCAACATGCAGGCCAGACCTACAGACACCAGTGTTGGTGTTCTCCTGTATAGTTTTTCTCTACAGCTTATAAAAGAAAAGTGAGTCAAATCCGTATCTGATGTAAACTAGACTAAATATATAGTCAGTAACAAGCTGTTCTTGGTTTAGCTGTGAAAGGATGAATGAGAGCGATTGTCTAACAGCGTAACGGTGGCGATGCAGAGGAGGGAGAGGCAACGTGTGCAGAGCTTGGATGGAGATGAGCAGCTCAGAGACGGCCTGGTCATCCTGCTGATACAGCTAGCATAAAACACAAGATGCAGACATGACTTCATGCAGTTTTCCAGAGACAAACAGTAAACGAAACATATTTTTCTGTGATATGAAAACAGTGAAATGATGAACAGTCCCAGCAGCACAAAAAGGATTTCCTCCTTGCCTCCAGATGAGGATGATGGTTCATGTTATCAGGCTGCTGGGTGATGGATGGATGCTGTTTGCTGTGCAGATGCTAGTTAGCTTCTGTTAGCCTCGTCCTGCCGGAAGCTTCAGCTGTTTTACATGCTGGACTGAGTATGTTCACAATTCAGATCAGAGGTACTGATGAGGTGAAATCTACGCTGCTTGTGTTCAGTCAGGATGGAAAGGCTGACAGCTGATCATCCGGCCAGCAGCTGGGTGATCGCCGCGTCTCTTTTCTCACATTTGAAGATGTTTTTTCCAGAACAATGACACAAACATCTGTGTTTTCTCTGGTGAAAAATGAATGAGTGAATCTGAAACAAGGAGCCAGCCTGTGAGGAGCAAGAACACGTTCAGAGTTTTACATGCTGGGATGCTGTGTGACATACAGATATTAAAATAAACTCATCTTTTTGTTCTTAGTGGAGCATAAACAACATGTCGGATGTTAAAACTGAGACATTTTAGCATTTTACAAAAACATGAGCTCATTGTGAGTGATGGCAGCAACACATCTGTAGAGAGCTGGAGCTGGAGCAACAGCAAGGCTGGAGAGTAGGAGACATCATTGGCTTTGGCTGACTGGTACACATCATAACCAGCTGAGGAAGGTTGCCAGGCAACAGGTCAGTAAGATGACTGGGTATAAAAGGAGGATGTCAGAGAGGTAGAGCCTCTCAGACGTAAAGATGGACAGACGTTTCCAAAGATGTTTGGGAGAGAAGATGGTTTGCTGACAGCCTGCTTTACCTGGGATGGCTGCACCGGCTCATGTAGAAACACCAGGTTTGGTCCTTGAAAAGATGACGCTTGTCTGGCTCCAAAAGATGGATGTTCTTCAAGGCAGCTGTTGCATTCGGGTCATCAAAGGTTAAATATTGCAGCCACTGCATTATTGTCAAACGGGAGATTTTGGTACTTAATTTTCTTTGGTGCATTTAGTAAAACAGAATAGCAAACACAACCCTGTATAAGTGTTTGGACTGTCTGTTTTATACATCTGTTGTACATCCCCAGTTGCTGTGTAAAATATGAATTAAAAACAATGCAACTAATCTGCCCTGCAGCAGCACATCTGTAGAAAGTAGCTCCAGGATGATGTTCAGCATCTGGAAACATCTGGGAAGTGAGGCGAGCAGCTGCTGGAGTTTTAGGAGAGGAATGTGTTCGTTCTGGTCTGATGCAGGATTCTAGCTGCTCTACAGTCCTGCTCCTTCATCCTGATGCACCAGATGTTTAGTCCTGCTGCAGGTGTGGAAGCAGCAGCAGTTCAGTAACTGGGCTTTTATTTGGGCTGCTCGATAATGGCAAAAATAATGAGCCTGATTATTTTGATTTGAAATTGAGATTTCGGTCACAATTATTTATTAACTATAATAACAACTGAAAAGACTTATTGTACCATAGGATGAGCTTTTATTTGTTATCTGTATTATTCAAAACGCATTACAAGCAATGGAACCTTTTTTGTTTTTAGTCCAAAAGTGAGATTGTGAAAATCAAATTTGGCATGTTTACCATGTGTCTTAACCCTTTGATGCCTAGTGTCCACTGTGCTGGACACCCACTCAGAGGCTGCTTCCTATTTAATGCAGGGGTGTGTATTATATATTTGCTAATTATTCACTTGATTGAAAATCACTGAATCAACCAATACAAAACCACTCACAGTAGAATAAATAAATCTGCTATATAATCTGAAATATATCCAAACATTGTAATTACCAAGTTTGTCTCAGTGATAAACAGAACAAGAAAATAACACAACTATATATTTCTATAGAAATATATCTTAGATATTTTTATGGGATGAAAATAAATTAAGGTCAAATAATATAAAAAGTAAAAAGTATCACTGAATGTGTCTGTAGAAATTCAATATTCTATGTGGGGAAAAAAAATGGATATTTTTTACTAAAGATTTACGTATCAGAGGGTTTGAGTCGGAATTTAACTCTAGTGGGTTAAATATGCATTTAGTTATAACAGAATTTTCCCGCGAGTCATAGGGATAGATCCAGAGATTTATTTTTAAATCTATATTGCCGTGATATCGGCTAGAAAAAAATGCAAATGTTGACCAGTCGAAGTATCCGTTGACCCTTTAACACAACCACATCTTTCTGGGTTCAGTACCAACTCATTTCCACATCTGTGCTGCCACATGTGGAACAAATGTACTTAGAAATAATAATAATAACCATAAGCTAGTTTCTCTTGTCCGGTGATAATCATATCTTTGAATGAAACCTTACACTAGTCCGTTCACCCCGCTCTGCCCGGCCAGCCACTCAGCGGCCGGCAAGCCGAGCCCGTGTAATTAGCCTGGACCAATCACGCTGACGGCATTAGAGCAGGATTAGTCATTAACTGGAGGCTTAGCTGTCAGCCACAGTGGAACGCTGCTAATCCTCTGCTACATCCCTCTGCCTTCTGCAAGCAAAACATGCAGAGAAAACATAGAAATCTGTTCCTGAAATGCAGCGGCTGGGCCTGCAGCCGTCCGTTAAAGAGCTGAACTCTCAGATAAATAACCAGCCCCGCTGTCTGACTGCATGCTCACGCTGAAACCTGTCGGCCGGAGTCTGAACCCGACAGAACTTCTGCTAGTTTTGACCTGACGGGAGTTTGAACCGCGACCAACTCCACAGTCGCTTTTAGAGAGAAGTTCTGGGCAGCGCCGCTTCCTGTGCGGAAATTTTATTTTCCTCCGGTGCCTCATCAATATTTTCCGTCTCTGCAACAAAACAGAACAAATGGATGGTGTCGGGAGGCTGGCAGCCCGTCTGACTGCTGCAGACAGGATTCATTTATCAGAGCTCTGCCTGCTCTCAGAGCGCACACACAATCCATCACATCCTGTTCCTCCTGTTATTGGACGGGCGTGGGGCCACAGATTGGAGAGTGCTGATGGTTCAGGAGCAAACATCCAGCTTCTGTAGAGAGTAGGACAGGAGTTAAACATCTGTCCCAGCAGGCCTTCCTCACAGGAAAGGATGAGTCACACCGACCTGTAAAAAGTATGCACTGTACTCTGGTCAGCGAGTCAGTGTGTGTGTTTCAGGCTGTGCTGATCAGGTGACGATGCTGAGGTGGAAACACACAAAGCATGACACAGCGAGTTTAAAGCTGCTGCTGATGAAGCCTCCTGCTTGCTGGCTTCCTCTCTGCCACACATCTACGGTGTGTTCTGCCTGGGGAGGTTTCAGACACACACACTTCCAGAACCTGTCCAGGAATGGCTTCATATGCTTTAAGGACGGTGAAGATAAGTGATTGTAATGAATAAAACAAGTACATCATGCAGATCTATAATGGTAATAATTCCCTGTATGGAGTTTCCTCCTCACCTGCTGCTCCCCCACAGTAAGCTCCTCCCCGCCACCAGTGTGTCCACGTCTGCAGTGTGTGTTTGTAGTCCTACTCCTCCAGCAGCAGCAGAGACGAGCAAACTTAACATCTGCAGAGGCTGAAGGACCTGAGCTGCTCTCACTCCTCAGATATGACCCGTTTGTGAAGCAGCGCGTCTCCTCCCACACTCTGCTTTCTGCCTGTAAAGTAACCACCAGCACATCGGCCCGCGTTGGAAATGTTTCTCTTTACATCCTGGTTACGCTGCGTTTCCTCCATCCACACCAGACCCAGCATCCACCCTCTGCCTCACATCCACCCTCTGCCTCGTTAGCATGTGAGAGGAAACGGCAGCGTGAGACGGAGTCAAACACAAAGGAGGCAGGGAAGATTCAGAACGAGTTTCTATGATTGTTAAACTAATCAGTGTGACAGAAAAGCTACAAACAATCAGCCGCTGGTTTCCACAGCTGAGTCCCTGTTTGCTGTGGAGCTTCTGTGTCTGCTGCAGCAGCAGCAGCAGCAGCAGCAGCTGCTGGGTTTGTCTCCGGCACGCTGCACCAGGACCAGGATGCTTCTTCAGACATTAGCTGACATTTAAGGCGAGCAGCAGAAGGTTAATTGCTGCTCAGCTCTGCCCGTTCTCTGATCCGTGAAATGAAAGCCGCCGTCGCCGTGAGGACAGAAAACGCCGCCCTCTCACAGCCCTTTCTGGAAGTTTCTCCCTCAGCTCCTTGCGGTGTGTGCACGTTTGGGCGGCGGGTCAGGGAGGGGTCGTCTCGCCAAAGGCCACGGATGTGATGATGTGGGGGCCGGAGATGTGCTCCGACTGCTGCAGCCATGTGGAAATGTAGGTTCATCCGCTCCTACCTAAGGTGGCAGAGCAGGAGACGAAGGCCGGGGCAGCGAGGTAGATGAGAGGGATGAGGACAACAGAGACCACCCGCCACCCCACCTCTAACCCCCCAGCTTTGCTTCAAACACTCCTCTGCAGGAAAACCCAATTGGCTGGCTGTCTCCATGGCGACAGACGAAACTTCCCCAGTCACCGTGCTAACCTCACTTCTTTACCCTGCCTTCATCTCATTCAATTACACAATCACATTATGTAACATGGGCTTTCGCAAACACACACACACACGCACGCACGCACGCAGAGGTGTGATGGATGAGATCTCTCCGGCGGTGCCATCCTTGTGATTTACGCTCCGTGTGTGCGTCATGGACGTGGCTGGATGTGTGTGACGGTCCAGCCTTCATCATGCAGAGCAGAGCCGCTCCGCGGGAAGATGGATAAAACGCTACTGATGCTCCGGGGAGCAGAGAGCAGCAGGGACCTTTATCTGCTCTGAGGTTGATGTGCAACCTGTGGATCCGACTGAAGATGACGATGATGATGATGAAGAAGATGATGATGATGGTGATGGTGGTGTGGCCATGCATGTTTTGCTGCTGTGAAAGAGCTGAATCTGCACGGTGATAGAAACCCCGCCCTCCTCACACTGAGACCCTGCCCTCCTGCAGCTCCCTGCCCTCCCTCACAAGGCGAAGCGGCCTCTAGTGGAGGCGCTGTGTAACTGCGGGGCCTCACTCTCCTGCCCTCTGGCTGACCTGCACGTCTTTGCTCTCAGAATCACTAATGGGTTCATGCAGCGGGCGTTCTGACGGCCGATGAGGCCGATGAGCCGAGCCCTGGCCTCCAGCGTCAGCAACAATCCTCAACTCATCGCTGCTTTGTTCTGCTGTCTGCCTGCCTGCTTTCTCCAGGCGCGGCGGGGCTGCCCCTCTGCTGCCTGCATAATAAGCTGAATGTGTGAGGCTCCTCATCACGGCCGTGCAAACACACACACACACTGCTGCTGTGAAGGCTTCTCTACATTCAGCAGCACATCTCTGCCTCCTCATCCTCACCCCTATCCATCAGGTCCTCTCCGTCCTTAGTGACCCGTCAGAGGCCCAGGTCTGCCGAGCGGAGATGGACGGTCCGGCTCTCAGAGATTTTACCGATCACAGATGCAAACATCTGGTCATTTCATATACGTTGTTTAATTTTGGTCCTTCTTTTAAACTCGGTTCAATTTCAGTTTAGCTTTGTTTGTTCAAGAACAGTTCGCATTAAAGTCACTTTATTTGTTTCAAACAAAAACAACAAACTTTCCAATAAAGTCCAGAGGATCAGGATGAAGGTAAAACTTCTGTTAAACTGTACACCACTTTATTTTTTTCAAATCCAATTTAAAACCCTGAGCATGCAAAGGACTGCAGGCAACAAAAAGTATTAGAAGAAGGAAGGAAACCTTAGAATTAGAAATGAAAAATTAGAAGCAGGAAAACCTCCATCAGAAGCAGGAAAGACGGACAGCTTAAAAGCAACGCTTAGAGCCAGTTCATTGGAGAGATATTAATCAAACCCAGTGAGGGGCAAACCTCCTCACCGTGGTCGTG
>JBBBVT010000019.1:203919-217509 GCA_037177035.1 Craterocephalus eyresii | reverse complement strand
TAAAAGTCAGAACTAGTGACGTGGAAAGCTTAAGGGAGGTTAAGTGCTTACTCACACTCCCCCCCACACACACACACACACACACACACACACACACACACACACACACACACACACACACACATACACACTGTTTATCACACAAGGCCCTGTAAAAAGGAAAGAAAAGCACAGGATCACATGTTTGAGGTGAATTCCTGCGGATGTGATGAGGACGATGGAGTGATGACCTCAGCGATGGGACACAAGCTGAACCATGGATGGATTTTACATCCCAATCACAAAAAGCCTGATACAAATCAGGACTGTGGAGCGGCTCCTCGCCCTCTGCCCGACTCTGGACGATCAGCTTATCGTCCAGCTACGTGGGACAGTGCAGAGGATGGCAGGTCTCTGGGGTGAATAATTCAGTAGCAGCAGAGCAGTCCAAGCTCTCAGGGCAGCCTGCCCAGACAGAGACTAATAGCTTTAGCATAAACAACACAATCAAACTTGCTGGAGGTGGCCCCTCCCACCAGAGCAGGCTGCCCACGAGACACGGCGAGGGGAGGGTGCCCAGCTCCTCTCTTTCTGCAACTTTACTAATGAAAAAAAAGGGCCCACAGAAACAGTCTGCATCAGCAAAGATCAATGATGAGACGGCGGCGTTCCCTGGAAAAATGGGATGCTTGTTGCCCAACGGAAAGTCAGAGCTTTCCCATTTTCCTTGGATTGTGAGACTGTTATCATGAGGTCATTTTTCAGTAACAAGAATAACAATTAACCCCCCGGCTTATATGAATGCATGTCAGGTGACACTTATCTTATTTCTTCGTCATTTTTTTCTTTCTTTTCCTTTCTACCTGCAGTAAGTGTTCATGGTGTTCTGTGTTTAAAACAGCCGGTGTGTCGATACGCAGGTGTTGTTGGCTGATGCAATGCTATAAAGCGAAACATGGCTGTCATGTGATGCTCCAGGCTGGAACACCAGGTTTTTAAGTGTGTTTTTTTCAACTTCAGTACCCAGCAAGGCAACGACTCGACATAAGGAATGTCAGTGTGCCATCAAAGTTTCAAGGTGGAAACTTGTGCCATATTGCTTTAAATGCTAATTCCATGACAGTACGATTAGAAACACTGAACAAGTGTGACAAAGGGTTACATCTGAGAAAACCTCTTCCATCCACAAAAAGCACGAAGTGTAGGTGTGCAAAGCTGCATCTGAACCAACCACAACACCTCAGGAACAATGATCTTTGGACAGCTCAGACCAGGTTAGAGGCGGTTGGGTCAGAACACAAACCACACACCACAAACTGTCAAGAGAGTCCAATGTTAGGCCATTCGTCTGTCCCGGTTTAGCCCTATTTCCACTGATGGGACAGGATAGTTTTGCCCAGAGTCTTACCTACTAGGCGGCGGTGTTCCTTGGGATGCTTGTTATCGAACAGAAAGTCAGAGTTTTCCAAATTTTCCTTGGATTGTGAGACTTTACGTGAAATAAGCTACAAATAATCAACCTAGAAGCTACCATGAACTAGCTAAAGGTGTCTTGTGTTTATCAGGACGGGGAATCATGAAGACTTTCACATCTTTGTTTGGTTGGGTTTGCTTTCACTTTACACTTTACTCAAGCCTCAGCTCAACTCAACGTTATTTTTAAAGCGCTTTGACAAACGGTAACAAATAAAATAAATAAAACAATTTAAAATGAATAAAAATAAATAAAATCAAATAAAACCAATAGCTAAAACAGATAAAACACTGAAACACAAGCTGCACTGAAAGCCAAAGAATAAAAGTAGGATTTAAGACAAGTTTTTAAACTAACCAGTGATGGGGCTTGCCTACTGAGGAGGGGGAGCTCATTCTGTAGTTTTGGAGAAAAAAAGGCTCTGTCCCCTCTGAGCTTCTGTTTGGACCTGGGTACCTCCAGGAGCAGCAGGTCTGCTGACTGGAGGCACTGAGCAGGAATGTAAGGGTGGAGAGAGGTAAGGGGGGGCAGATCATTTATGCCTCCTGAACAATGTCACACAGTTACAACAACTCAGGGTGATATTCCCTGAAATGACTGCTGACCACGAAGAGAGAAGAAAAAATCTGGCTGCCTGACTCGCCGGAACCGAAAACGGCTTGTTCACTGCAAGTAAGCGATGGAGCAACGATAAAGTTATGCAGTCTTGCTGAGTCTTTAGTTTGGTGTTCAAAGTTGCTACAGTTTTCACCTGAAACCTTAGAGTATGAGCAGCAGGAGAGGCAGCAAGATGTCCGATGCAACGCTGCGACACGTCTGCTCTGACTGGTTCGCCTGAGGTTCTGTTTGCTTTCACGCAGCTGGCGAACCGTGTCAGCATCCAGGATCCAAACCTAAGGGCGCATTCACACCAGGCTTTTGAGTGGAATTGCTTAAAAAGTCCACTTCATTTTGGGAATTCTGATATGAATCAAACAAGTGGACTCAGAGCAACGCAGGTCTGTTTGTTTCAAGCACAGGAAGCTGATTTCCAAATAAAGTGCATTGTGGGTTCAGTGCACAGCATCATGGGTTGACGCTGAAACATGATACATACATTATCACACTATTCAAAATCTCCCATTTGTTTGATTATAGTGTGAACGCAATGTCGCAAACCCCCAATGGACCCAAGTCACCAATCATACGGAGGCTAGCGGAGCATCCTGGAGTGAATGCAGCATTAATCTTTAAAGTGCAGCTAATATAAAACAATATGGAAGTGGTTGCGTTGCGTTCAGGGGGCCTGTGACCCCCCTTTCATTTGGGTAAATGCAGGTTCATAGAGGGTAATTACAAGTATGATTTCGTAGAGACATCTAACAGTAAAAGCTATCCGGTTTTTATCGGGAGGAACCTGCAGAGTCGCACTGATGAGGTGCTGCTCACCTGAATAATGACATCAGTAATGAAAGCCAGATATTGTTTTAACTGAAGTGGGCCATGAAATAAAATGAAAAACTGACTCTTGCCTTTCCAGTGGGGAGTTAAAACAGAGGAGAGGAGGGTGGGGGGAGTGAGGGAGAAGCAGCCATCCACCACTACATTAAGGGATCATGCTGCTCCCTGAAAATGAGTATTGATCCTCTTAGGTCCAGGATCGTTTAGGAGATTAATGTGAGTGGTGGTTGAGCTCCACGGTGCTCCACACAGGAGCACAGGGATCAGCTCAGCAGGAAGGCCGAGCCAAAGCAGCCTATCCCAGAGTGGGGACAGAGGGGCAGCCGCCGGGATGCGTGGGGGTGCACTAACTCCATGCCATCTGGCTGTTAGCAAAGAGAATCAGCTGGATGTGCAGAAGACAGGGGGGAGAAAATGAAAACAGTCCCGGGGGTGGGGGGTCAGAATGACACAGCCAGGCAGGATGGATGGAGAAACAACAAGCAAGGGCAGGAGCAGAGGAAACGAGAACAGAAAGGAGGAACAGAAAGTGCAGAGAGGAGGAGGAGAGAAAAGGTACACCCGGCCTTGCTCCAAACAGAGAGGAAGAGGCAGGAGGCAGTGATCGAGAGAGACGCTGCAAACACTGAACTGCTTAATCTCTCCCATGAGACGGCAGCTAAATGTGAGGTCCTCCTCCTCTTCTCGCAGACCACCAACCCCCCACACAACACTCTGGCAGCCCCTCTGTTCCACCGCAGATCAGAGACACTCATACAGTTTTAAAGGTGCTCAGGTGGAGCTGCGTCAGAGCCACTGATACCAGGCCGATGAAAAAAAATCCATTTCAGCCCGCACACTGAGAGGTGGAGGAGGGAAAGAAACTTTTTGATTCCCCTTCACAGCAAACAAACACGTCCCGATGAAAGCCTGAGAATTCTTTTTCTCCAGGCAAATCGGAGGTCAAATCAGCCCCACGGGGAAACTCCAAAAATAAATATCAGACCAAGTATTCAGCAGGAGCTGAAATGCAGACTGTCACACTCTGCAACCCAACAATGCCGAGGTTTGTTGACTGGGCATCAGTCTAAAGACTGAGTATGCTCGGCTTACTTCCTCCTGGCTCTTTCTTTTCGCAAGACAGGAAGTAGCTGACACATTCATTAACAGTCAGCCGCACCTTACACTTCGGAGTCTGCAGAAAGGTGAGCAGGACAGAATGAAAACACGTCCAAACATCCGTCACTCTGTTCATTTAACCATTAAATGACCTCATCTGTAAAATTACAAACAGCTCCATGTACCTGGCAGGAAGGGTCATCGCATAGACTCTAGAAGATGGACACAGTCAGATAAGTGAAGCATGAACATGCAGTACCACGATGACCACTAGGCCCTGCTGCAAAACATTTAAAGCCCCCCAATTTTGGCAGGTTTCTTCACTGAGTTGCCCCCAAATGAAGCCCAATTCAGCATCCTTTCTTTTCTCTGAGCTCCCTCTGGTTAGTAAAAGTCAGTATGATTTTGACTCCCGCTCTGTCAGTTTTCTCTCTTCCTCCTCATGTATTTCTTTAATGAAACATCCACAGTGAGCGTTAGAAACTCTGTTGACACCCAGTTTCTGTCTCCTTGGGACACTGCAGTTCAGGAATGTACGTGACGAATGTCACTCTTCTGTCAAAATGAGTCTGAAGCAAACAGTTTTTAGGTCTGAATGTTAGAAAAAAGAAAAAAACACAATTTATAAGAAATAAACTGGTATAAAACTGTAAAATAAACTAAATAAAATGAACCAGAACAATGAATGGTCAAATAAAAACAGGAATCAGTCATTCAGAGTAAAACCTGAACATTTTAACGTTGCTTGGCCACCAATATAAATTTATGAAGACATGATTTAAGTAAGCTCTTGGTGAAATCCTTATATCTCTGGAAATCCACTCAGTTATCTAAACAATGAAGCCTGAACTATCGACTCCCAGGACCAAGTCTCCAGGATGTTTCTGTTTACCTCTGCAGGGTAAAGTCCTCTCCTTTTCTACTGGTTAAACTGGGGTAAACATGTTACCATTTCCCAGAAAGCAGCAAGGTTCTGAGACCCCCGAATTTAGTCAGAACCACAACCACACTTGTCTGAAGGCATTAGTTGTTGTCCAATCGGGTTTCCAACCTCCCTGTCTGTTATACATGTCATCAACTCTGGTTCGAGAAGACGGTGGCAACTAGGTAAGCTGTTCTCACTCCATGATGGCGGTTATGTTGATAATATGACCACTGAGTCTACAGGTTGCTGCTTTTCTAATAGTGCTTAGGTTACATTGAGTTTTATTTCTGACTCATAAGACCAAGAAATGTTTATTTGAAAAAACACAGCGACCACAAATGAAAGAGCCAACCAGCATCAGGTTAGGGCTGACATGGCAGCAGTTTCAGAAGTGTTTCGGTTAATCTCTCTGACATCTCTCATTTCAGTTTCACACTCTGTCCAGGACAATCTTATGACTTCACGTTATTTCTCAGACAGTCACATAAAAAAAGTGCACCCTCCCAAAATTCAATGGTTTTACATGTCCAAACATGCATACAGTCAATACAACCTCTGATTAACAACAACACACATCTTTATTCATCCACATAGAGCAACGACAGTAGCAGAAATAAAGTAACGCCATCATGCTTTACGGGGATTAGGAGGGTAGGAAGACATCAGCTCTGACCTGAGAGAGGCAATAGCTGCTCTCCATCGCTCTGGGAAGGATTTTATGGCCTTTTCCAAACAATCTGAAATTGTAGTCATTATTTACAAATGGAACCACAGCTGGACATCCTAGTAAGTTCACTCAAAAGTCTCAAACTGTGTAATGCTCAGAGAAACTGGATAAACCCAAGAGCTACATTTGGGATTCCTCAGCTAGCATGCTAAATGAACTACTTAATGGCTTGCCATACGTCTGTCTCGCATCCCATCTCTTCTCTGAGCTCTGGTCAGACAGTGAAAGCCAGTCTGATGTTGATTCATGTTTTATCTCCTGCTTTGTCCTTTTCTCCCACTCTTTTTTCTCCCCTGCCCCCCTTATTTTTAATGAATTGTACTTTCCAAAATGGTCAATGTATTGAAATCCAGTTGCTGGATATCCATAAAGGGGGCAAAGACAGCTTCATGGATACATAATGAATGATATTGAATATCAGTGCACCATCGAAACGAGTCTTAAAACGAGTTTTAAGGCCAAAAACTTTCATAGTGTTGCTCTAAATGTTGAAATTGATGACACAATTAGAAAAAGACTGAACAATGAGAGAGTCTGTCCTGTCTAGAAACACATCAGAAGGGCTCGGGCTTGCAAAGTTACATCTGAGCCGACCACAAGACTTCTTGGAGAACGTCCTTTGAACAGATCAAACCAAATTTGGGGAAGTTTGGTCATAGTGTACAGCATTCACCACATTTCAGCCCAAACACCTCATGCTGACTTTCAAGAGTGTCAAACGTGGGGTTTTTTGTCTCTAAAGCTTTGATGAAACTGGGTCCATTCTGCGTACAACAGAATGGCTGAAAAAGAAAAAGCAGAAAGAGAATCAAAGTGTTGTTAAAGCACAGTGAAGATCCAGACATGAACCTCAAAAAGAGCTGGTGAGGAGCAGATGATGTTTTAGTTTGTCCTAACATGTTAAAGACGGGAAGTAAAAGAGCGCTGTACTTTGTTTTAAATTCATAGCTGTATATTCACAGAACATTAAGGATTGAATCTCCCCCTGAGGGAGGATGGCTACAGAAGGCCTCTCAGACAAACTCCCCCTCTCCATGACTCCACAGGGCACAGAGCTGCTGACCTGCGGGTGAACATATCGCTGCCTGGCTGCATTGCAGGCCAAGATATATACTTGTTTTGGCTGCGCAGACGTGCGTGTGAATTGTCCTTGCACGTGGGCGCACACACACACCTTAGAGGCCCCCACCTCTCTTGTGACTGTCAGAAGGAGACAGCCATCCTCCGAACAGCCCAGTTGAAATTTATATTGTATTTATTGGAGCTCTTGTTGCATTTTACTGTTCACTTGTCCTTGTGGCTGGAACAGCGCTCGCGTCTCAGAGAAGACGTGGAAGCTGGTCTGCCAGAGTGTTATTTCTGGAGTCCTCGCACAGTTAACAGCAGTCTGAGGTGAATTAAAATGTGTGAGGTGAGGAGCACAGCAGTGACGAGACGATGTTATTAACTCAGTGATCCTACAGTTTTGCAGAATCTTTTCTGCTCTGTGTTTCAGCATTTCTCACCTGCATGTAGCTAAGAAACATTTTACTGTTAGATTAACAACATTATGACTTATCATGTCATGTATCTCTCTCTATCAGGTATAGGTGACCGAGAAACGAGCAAAGCAACGTTTAGGTGGAGCTACTTTCTGTCCTACTAATAAAATTCTTACACAAGACTGAATTATGTAATTTCAGGTCCAAAGTGGCTACTGCAAATTTTTAATGCTACTTTTCCATATATGTTGCCATTTATGCATGTGTACCCCTCCGGGGCCTGCAGAACAAGGTAACACATCACAAGTTTGAAATAAACTCATGAAGTTTTGGTGGGTTATTTCTTTAAAAGGACTATACCCGATTTCACCGCCGGCTAACTTAGATGGCGATAGCGGCTAGTTTTTTTTTCTTTTGTGTGACTCTTTTTCTCAGCTAAGGGGTTTAACTTTCGTAACTTAATACAAGATCACTAGGGGAACGCTATTACTGGCTGATCAGAGTCTGGATGTTTTGAAAATGAACCTGGCAGAGAAAGAGCGTAACGCCAAAACTAGCCGGATGTGAAATCGGGTATAGTCCGTTTAACAATGCTTCCTGGCAATAAATGTGATATTGTAGGAAAGTCGTAGTTGTGTGGTACCATAGTTTTTACTTGTATGTAAGTAAATTTGAGAAGAAATGCTACTTTTATTGCATTACATTGCGCAACATTCAATGTGTTACTGTTTGCTCAGCATTTATTCAAATAGAGATACTTCATTTTTGTCAGAGAGATGCAAACCAGTCACATGACCATACACAAACCATGGCGGCAAACCAATGCAAACTCTTTGTACCTAGTTGGCAAGGAATGAAAAATACATGGAAAATAGCAGGAACAACCATGTCTGAGAGTAAAATTGAGGATAATGAAGACTCCTGGAGCTGCAGAGACTGTTTGGCATTTACACAGTTAAAAAAGAACACAAATATACTGCTCTGTGTTCTGTTTTTGAATAAAAAAAACAATGTTTTAGCTACAAAAAAATAAAATACGTTTAATCTGAGGAAACATGTTTTACCTAAATTCCTGTTTTTTGCTGTGGTTAGGTGGATGTCAGCCTTGTGAGGTTACAAAATCCCAGTCTTTATAAAAACGTCTTTCATGTAGGCAATTTCAGAGTTTGTAAAAATTTCATTGAATGCTGCATAAGCTAATCAGACCTCTTTGGGTGTCTTAATCCATTCACTTTCGACCACTACATTTAGGTTAATAGTGTGTTCACACAAAAACTAAGTGCACTGAAAGTACCCAGGTGCTGCACTAAAAACGGGCAAAAATCTAGTGTAGGATTACGTAGACTACTCTCACTAAATGGGCGGCATATTGCTGACGTGGAGGATGGACAGGGAGCCATGCAGATGTAGTACAGTTAGGAAAATACATGTCAACAGTTTTGGTAACTTGTTGTAAATATACATAATTTCTAAATAAATGAGATGTGACAATCATCCTGTTTTATAGTGCTTAAGTAGCCTTTTCCCCAGTACGTTTTTACTTTCGTGTCTTCTCTTTGGATGGCATGTCATTTTGAAGTAATGTTACTCTGAGTTGAGAACAAGTTTTGAGGTTCCAAGCGGCTGTGACTGTATATGGACCCCCCACGTGATGCTGAGGCTGAAGAAATTGTTCGCTATTGGGAAAGAAGATTTAGCAAGTTCTTATGGGAACAACAAGCATGGCTTTTCTTACCTTTTTTTCACCTGTAGATATTTGTAATCGTTAGAAAAACTTGTTCTGTAGTCTGTAGTTAGGTTTCTTATATTATGTGCACCAGCTGTGTTTAACCCATCTGACAAGCAAATTTGATGCAAACATTTTATAAGGCCATAAAACAGAATGTACATCAGACTAGTATCCAGGTTTGGAGCAAATAAACTGCCCAGTGTTGCCTCACAGCGTTGATACAAACTCACAGTTGAGGAAGACCTTGAAGAACCATATTTTTATGTTAATTCTGTAAAAATTTGATCAATCACATGATTGGGAGGAATAGATATTTAATATGTCAAGATCTCCAGAGTCATTTCCATACTCCTGAATGTGGAGCGGCTCCTCCAAAAAAACTAAAACATCAGGAGTGAGAATTAAAATATTTATAGGAAGGTTTTTTTTTTAACTGTCTTTTCCCCTTTGTAATATTTCCATTTCCTTCAACCTCTTTGAATGTGCAGTTTGAAATTTCACTTTAATAAAACCCTGATGGAAACATGCGAACTGAAAGTAGCTGCAGACGGTGGTAGGAAACAAGGTTAACAATGAGGTGAAGGGGCTCCGCAGAGCTGAGGAGTTCATCTTCCAGTGCTATTCTTTCACAGCTTCGGTTTGCTGTTATCTCACAAATATTGATTCTTGTGGCTTAAAATGTCATTTTGATGTACTCTGAGGACAACAAAATGACATTAACACTTGAAAAAGAGAAGCTATCTTCCAGCCAGAGACGTTCCCTCCCCACTCTCCCTCTGCAGCTCACACACCATCTCATTGATGAACACTGTGTGACCTTTTAAAGCAAAGCTTACTTGCCGTTTCCCATCTGATGATATGAATCTATACGTCACATCACTCCCATTGCATCTACAGTTAGAGGTATAGTGGTTTGAGCTAGCAGTATGTGGGTGGTTTATGTTTGTGTATGTCTTAATCTGTGATGGCCCACTGCTGTTTTCACTGGATGAATATGAATACCACACACCTACTCTGTTCCCACACACACTCTGATCTGTATTTTGCTTTTCTCATAAAAAAAGTGGCGGCGCGCTATAAATGAGCAACCAAAATGTCAGCAGTCACCGTGGTGTCCCCTTTACTCAACCTCTTCAAATTAAGCCCCGGTTGTTGAACAGATTGTCTCTGGCACAGCGAGCGGTCCGCGCTGTGGAACAGTTTTCATTAAGACCGGACTGCAGAGGGCCTTAGCCTGGCGACTTCATGTAATTTCACAGCTCAGCATCCGTGCGACCACTTCATGGTCCGACCGTGACCACCCACACCTTTACAAGAGCCAGACAGAGGTGCTGAAAGGGTGACGGGCTGCTAGAAGGTTTTAGGAGAGAAAGGGGAGCCCCAAAATGAAATTCCAGCACAGGAAATGACTGTAATAACACCAGAACGACCAATAGGTGAGCCTTTAAGGACAAAGTTCTGTTTAGAGTGCTGCTAAATAACCACTGATTAGGAGAAAAACCACACATGACTGATAAGAGTGATGTTTATCGGGGAGCTGTAACCATCTCTCCACCCTGATCCCTTCTTCAGGATTCACCCCGGAGGTGTAAGCAATGAAAGGCTGCGTTCAGACTCATGCAGATGCTTGTACATCACAACGCCTGTACAGTAGCAGCTGGACAGAACTGAAAGTGAGACAGAGCGGCGTTTCATTTTCATGTTGTACAGTTTTGGAAAGAGTGAGAATGAGGGGCCTGACTTTACTTTATCTGGAGATGAGCAACATCCCAAAGCAGAGGGTGGACTCGTGGAAGTCTAACATGCAACTACGAAGACAAAAAAAGTGAACACAGGCAGATGATCTAATATGAAAAGAAAAGGATGTTTGATGTTGCTCCACTGGTCTGCTCTTCCATATTTCAGCATCTGCTCATCACATCTCTGGGAAGATCTTCTTTCTTTGTGAGGATTCATTTAATGTTGCAGTAACTTTTGCATAAAAAGAGAAGCTTTACAAGTTCTGGATGCAGATTTTTTTCTCTCCAAATCACACTATGCTAACCTGTATGTTTGACTGACAGATACAGTATGAGACAACAGTGAATTCTCTTCATGATATCAACTTATATTTTCCAATTTACCAAACTATTTTGTAAAGAAAAAGCTTCTTTGTGGACATGCTTTAGGTAGCAGCTAGGTAACAAGCTTAAGACTGAAGATGTGTCTGTATGATGGTGGTAACATTAAATCCATTTCCACACACGAACAGCAGAGACATTTTTCTAGTTTTTCCTCAGTCGTTGTTCACGCAGGCCCATCAGGGGGAGGAGGGGCATAAATCAGTGTGTTTAAATCTCTGTGTTTTCTTAACATCATGTTGAGAACAGCAGATGAGGCACCTCAATGTGTTGATCTGTTTCTGTATGCATCCACAGCAGCAGGGAGCGAGTGGGAAGCAGCATACAGGTCAGCAGGAAGGACACATTTCATAAACGACACACATTGTCTCACATGCACGGTGACAGGAAATGATTTGGACTATTTGCTGACATGTTCATACATCATCTCACCAGCTGATGTTCCAGATATTTTACTGGAGAGGGAAAGAAGTCAGCAGAAAGCCCGGAGCGAATGCTGGACATTTATGCTCTCACATGAAACCACTCAGGACCATCTTCAGAACATTCCAGGACACTACGGTGGCCCGGAAACTGTGCAAAATAAGTATCATCCACTAAAACGCATCAACCTTTAGACCGGAACATTTAAACAGAGTTTAAGGCAGCAGCAGCTCAGGTGGTAGAGCAGGTTGCCCAATAACCTAAGGAGGGCCTGAAATGTGGATGTAAAAAGTATCGGTATAAAGTGAACGCAGCTTAATACGGATTAAAGCCAGAATGTGTGCAGCCTAAAGCAACTGTATGGCTGGTTCGATTCATATTTATGTTGTAGGTTTAACTTTGGGCATGTAAATGGAGTTCCTCAGGGTTCTGCACTTCGACTGATACTTTTCACATTATACATGCTTCCATTGGGTAATATCATTAGACCCCGTGGCATAAATTTACATTGCTATGCGGATATCACTCAGGTATACTTCTCAATGAAGCCCAATGAACGTTGGTCAAATGACAAATATATTTTAAAGACATAAAGACCTGCATGGCTGACCTGTCTCCTTCGAAATTCAGACAGACTAAGATTGTTGTCTTTGGACGTGAGACCTTCAGGAAGACTTCATCTATCTATGTAATTATTCTGAATGGTATCACCTGCTCTCTAGTACTAGTGATAAACCTTGAAGTTGCTGTATGTCTGACCAGGATCGGTCCTCTGACTCACATTGTTTCTATGATTACCATCTTTCACTAAAGTAAAATTGTCAAAATGAGGGAAAGCCTGTCATAGAGTAATGCAGAAAAACTAGTCTATGCTTTTGTTGGGCTACAGCAATTTTTAATCCCCCAAATTTAAAAAGAAAGGTTTTATGGGGATCCAGCTCTCATTTTCGGTTCAGGAAGCAGACACCCTCTCTGCCTCTAAGATTAGGCTCAAACCCCACTTTCTGAGACAGTGACCCTTGGCAATCCCTTATGCTGTTATAGACTAAGGCTGCTTAACGGCGTCCATGCCTCATTGAGCACTCCCCTCCATTTTTCTCTCTTTGCTTTCCTTGTAAAAAATATACAACATTGTTCTTGTCATTCATCAGTTTCTCTTTTGCATTCTCAGCAGGTATCCTTACCCTAACCCCCTTTCCTGTCTCTGGTTCGGATGGAGGTTTTCCTCTCCACAGTCTCCTTGTGCGTCTCAACATGGTGGACTGAATCAAACAGACAATTCAGTGCTATTTATTGATTTTCCTAGCCACGTCATATTTTGATTAATTGGTTTATGTGAATACAGTTATTATAAAATGGAAAAATGTGGTTCAATGTCAGTGTCTTAAGGTAAAAGTTAGCAGTCCTAGAAATCGGTTTTATTTGTGGTTCAAAGAACAGATCATGGTCCAAAATAACGCCAAGGTTTCTCCCTGTAGAACTGGAGGCCAAGGTAATTGAAAAACGTTTCATGGCTAGATAGTGTTTTCCTGTGGTTCTCAGGTTGAGAAACAATATCCTCAGTCTGTGACTCTAGAAGGAGAAAATTTCTCCAGGTCTTTATGTCTGTAAAGACATCTCTGTAACTAATTGGTTTCATCGGGCTTCATGGAGAAGTATAGCTGTAGAGTATCATCTGTGTAAAAAATGTGTGCCATGCTGTCTAATAATATATGTAAGTAAAGCTGCACAATGTAAATCATTATGTCCCAATTATAGAACCCTGAGGAACTCCATGAGGAACAGTAAGACATGAAAAACCTGGATTCTAACATATCAATGTGACTTAAACCTTCCTAATGGGGTTCTTTAAATCAAAACATGTTCATGCCTCTGAAACAGAACACTGAGATCCAACAGGACCGACACAAACAGGAATCCGTTAGCTCAGGCCATGAGATCACTGGCAGCTGTCATTGCAGCCTATTTCCCAGCAATAAACTAAACACAGAATTTAAATAATTCATTTCTTTACTCCACAAATACTAAATCTGATCAGAGGTCACATCATCTGCAAACTTGTGGCGTTGTAACCTTTGAACACCAGAGACTGAAGCAGGTTAAAGGGGCTAAAAGCGAAATTCATTGTTTTCACCCTGAAGGACTTAAAAAATCTTTTTGTGAAGAACTGGGTGTGTATTTTCATCTGGAGTAT
>JBBBVT010000019.1:176428-192841 GCA_037177035.1 Craterocephalus eyresii | reverse complement strand
AGTGTCACAGTGCAGCTGCAACGGGAGCAGTTTCACAATGACAATGACGTCATTGATCGGATCGGTGGATGAAAACTATAGGGCCGATCAGAAAAAATTAAAAATATGTGAAAAATGGGCCGATCCGATCAAGCCGATCCGATCGGTGGAAAGCCTAATATATTATATACAGTACATAGTAACAGTGCCTCTGAACTTGAAGACGCTACCCATCTCTGAAATACACGGCTGTTTTATTTTTGCTGCTTTCTGCTTTGAATTGGAAAATTAGGAAATTATACTTGCTGTTATCTTGTAGTTATCATCATTTTTGGATCCAATTAGACACATCAGCTGATTCTCCAGCAGTTTGGATTAAAAATAAGTCAGACAGCTTCACTTGTCCGGTGCTGCAGCACCCGAAGTGTGGCTGCTTTGGCTGTAACGTCTAAGTAGTAGTTTTAATTCATTATAAAGTGTGTGGATTGATGTGACAGTATTCAGTGTTTCCCTCATAAACTCCATGAGATGTTCCTCTGGATCCCTTTAATCTGATCCATTAATCTAAAAATAGAACTGCACAAAATCGCTTGTGTTAGAAAGACCTGTCTCAGAAATATCTCAAAATTTTATATTCTTTACATAAACTTGTTAAAACGAAAATTTATGTAAATTTATAGTAGAAATCAGGGACCAGCAAGGCTTCATGGTTTAATTTGAGTTATTGATTGTTAATTTAGAACAAGTCAAAATGACTCTCCTGGCTGATCATTTCATGTTTCCAAGAGATTCATTCATCATCGTGTACATTTTTCTTACTTGAAAGGGGATTACAGCTGTAGCGTCCCTAGTGGCCAAAAGTTACATGGTATCCCTTCATCACGGTCTGATGCAGCAAATAGATTTTAATTTCTTAACAACCATTAGGGAAGACCGATCCTGTGGTTGTGGAAATTGAGGAAAATCAGGTGTCTAAGGAGATGCAGAAACCACTAAAACTAGGTTAAAGCTCTCCAATGCATTATTGAAGACTGGAAGGCTGATGGAGAACCATCGTCTTCCAGGAAGTAATGTGGTCAGAGAAATCTTGAATGATTAAGGCAACTCCATTACTTAAATGTTAAATGAAATGTTAAATTGTAGTGAAACAACAGTAGGGCTCAGGGCATTGCTTAATAGTGAAAGTAACATTTCCACATGAACCAAAGGGATGGGAGAGAACACCTATGTAGCCTTAAGAAAGCTACTTTTTAGTGAGGATAATCAGACAAAATACTTGACCCTGTTCCAGAGGGATGGCAGCATCAGTAGAGAGGAGGATGAGTGATGCAGCCATCATTGCTCAGGAAGCATGACACGTCAATTTCACACATAGATAGGCCAGACCGGAGTCCAGACCTGAAATCCATTGAGAACCTGGAAAAGACTTTGTCCTGCAGTCCGACTGTCAACATCGGAGATACGGAGAAAACTGAATGTAACAGGATGGAAATAAACGTGACGTTACAGAATCTTATGGAAAAGACGCCACATTGAATGTGTCCTGATGAAAGCTAGAATATTAGAGTGAAACTGTTTTGCACAGGAAGTGTGTGATCGCAGCGCTAAAGCTGCTGAAACTAATGTGACGCACAGAAAAATCAGTTTCATCTGGAAAATGACCTCGCATTCATCCTTCATCTGAGAGAGCAGCTCTCTGCTCACTTGGAAATTTGGTAGGCCTACACAATTCTCTTTTTAAAGAGTTTTTGCTGACTCAGAGCGGCTCTCTGGCTTATAGATGACTCAGTGTGACAAGCGCACACGCACGCACCGAGCAGCGTTTGCCTGCTACAAACACAGCTCGCTGTGGGAAATGTCTGGCCCTTAAAGCTTGATCACAGCGATTGTGAGAGGCTGATCTGTGTGAGATCCATCCCCAGATCGCGGGCGAGGGGTCGGCGTGTAAACTCGGCATCCAGCGTAAACACACGTCGCTGCGTCTGGAGCCTGGTTTCACATTCAGTCTGATGTGGAGGGTGGGAGCAGGCGGGGAAACTGAGATGCTTGTCTAACATTTCCACCCAGTCATAACCAAGATCTCGTTACCATTGCACACACACACACACACACCAGATTTCTGTAAGGTTGCCAAAGCTTTGAAGTGGCAGTGGTGGAGGAACAAAAGCTTCACACGGGGGACACCACGATGCAGCCAGACGCTCATGCTGCCACTTTGCTGCAGCTAATTCTTTCCTTTATTCTCTGTTAAATGATGCTAAAAGCCTTGGCCTACTTAACATGCAGTTGTTAAAAACATTTATTCCTCGAACTTATTTGTGAGACAGAATTCCGTTTTAGGAAAAAAACCTCCGCTCGCAAACCGGGAAAGTCGGTCCAAAGTCCGAACTCTATAGCAGACGATGTGCAGAGTGCTGCCCAGGGAAAGTCGGGGAGTGGCGGAGCGGAGAACAGGGAAAGTGCATCTATGGCTTGAATAATAAATGGGGGAACATATTGTGGATGGAAAAGTGAGGATGTGGTTCAGTAATAGTCGGGTGAACATTTCTTTCTCTGCTTAATTGTTGGTCTTGCTCAACTCTTGTTTCCAAGAAAAGTTGATAAAAATGACATGTGAAGCCTGAAGTGGGACTTTTACAGGTTTTACAGGCTGCAGACGGTGACGGCTTGTTATTATATTAGGCTGCTTCCTCTGAGCGTTGGCACGGTTCCTTGCACGCTGTCACCTTTTTCCCCTCACGCTTAGCGAAGTTTGGAGGTCTTTAGAGGTCTGAGAGCTGATACTGGGAACAGTTTAGATAAAGACTTTTAGGAATCTGATGAAGAAGTTGGGTTCTCGTTCTTATTACTGCTGCTGACGTGCTCTTGAGCAAGGCTCTTCATCTGAAAGAGCAGACGGTGGTTTCTCTGGACGGTTTCAGAGAACTTGGTGTTTTCCTGTAAAACTTCAGCTGATTGAATAAAAGGCTTTAAGACCGGAAGCTGTGCTGCTGCGTTTTAGTTTCCCTACGAGATGTTCGGGGTTTTATTAAAGCCACTTCTGCTTTTAAGCGTGCGTGTGTGTTTTATGTGTGTGTGTGGCAGAAAGTGGGATTTTTTTTCTATTTGTTTTGCAGGGTATTTCCTTTAAAGGGTTATATTTGTTATTGAACTCTTCAACATCTGGAGTGTGTCTTAGGCTTCCTATAAGGGGAAAAAATGTAAATGATTTACAGCAATGTTCTGGTTTATTTTCTGTCATGTTAATGTCAGTAGTAGATAATTAGCCCATTCTTTACACCACAGCCTACCTGCATCTCTTTCTGAGCCCTGTGGAGCATCTTCTGATACTGCTTCCAGCTGGCTGATCCATGTCAGTAAGCTTAAGTCATCTCCAACATGACAATGAGTTCACTGTGCTCCACTTTCCTCCACATCTCAGTCCACTAGGGCAGGGGTTCCCAAATTTATTGAGCAAAAACCTCTAAGATAACATGCATGGTAAGAATTTATGTTATCAATCAGATGAATCGTCATGCAGCACCTTTAAATATCAAAGCTTGGTTTATTCCTGTGCGGCATGCTGCAGATTTTCATGGTGTCCCTGCTCCAACACACCTGACTCAGACTCAGATAAGCTCTGCACACGTCTGCTAGTTACCTGTTTATTTGAGTGGTGTGTTGCAGCAGTGAAAACATGAAAACACGATGCTGCCTGCATCATGTAGTTGATGAGAGAAGCTGTTTATGTCAACACTCCTTGTTAGAATACAGAGAAGCTCATAGTTAGATCCTCCATCTCATATAGAAACTATATTTCTGTTTGAACACTGAACTCAAGCTGGAATTTAAAAGATTTGATCACATGAAAAATTGTGATTTTGATAAGAGAAATCGCAATTATATTTCTTTCAGCTCTGGTTCACTGCAGGGACAAAGCACCTAAAACAGACTGAGATAAGATGAAATCCATATTTTTCATGTGGACTTAGATTTATGATAGGGTAGGAGGGTTACATGGACATTTTTTACTCTGTTGCTGGAAACCCCCTTCATACCTCATTTGCAGGCAGTTAATTGAAATAAAATAATTTATTCACCTATGGAACATGCAGATGTGTAGATGATGCGTCTATCAAACTTCCCCCCCATGTTATTGTGCTCTTCAGGTTTGGCTTCGGGGAGTCTGAAAAAAGGGGGATGAACTTTTGAATTGTGCATTTTTGAAATGTACCTTCCTCCAAATGGGCCCCCATCCCTGCCTTTAAGCTGCTAATTCCACAGATTAACGTTTGGATTTTGACAGCCACAATACAAATCCCAGATTTATGTGATTAATATAGGCTATATATTTGTTGTTTTGTTATCTGGTGACCCCACTGGGGTCCCGACTCCAGGTTTGAAAATAGCGTTAGGGCTCCTGTGGGACGTGGCGAGGGGGAGATTCTCATCAAGGATGTTCAGCAACTGTGTGAAGGGAAAAGCGGCCCAGCCCGGTGCTAGCCATGTGGATTTAATAGGGTGGCAGATGAGCGCCTGATTAACGGCGGGTTAATGAAAATAAATGTGGAGATTCTACTTTCCTGGCTTGAGCCTTCATAAAGAGGAAACTGTTAATCAGGTTTAGTCCGAACTCCCTGAACACATCATTTGGGGCCTGTGAGCGCTTCTTCCCCCCGCCCACACCGCGTCGCTCCTCTGAGGACCCGCCCACACCGTGTCGCTCCTCTGAGGCCCCGCCCACACCGTGTCGCTCCTCTGAGGACCCGCCCACACCGTGTCGCTCCTCTGAGGCCCTGCCCACACCGTGTCGCTCCTCTGAGGACCCGCCCACACCGTGTCGCTCCTCTGAGGCCCTGCCCACACCGCGTCGCTCCTCTGAGGACCCGCCCACACCGTGTCGCTCCTCTGAGGCCCTGCCCACACCGTGTCGCTCCTCTGAGGACCCGCCCACACCGTGTCGCTCCTCTGAGGCCCTGCCCACTCCAGCCGGGTCTCATCTGCTGGCCGTCTCCTCAGCCTCTCATCTCCATGCATATCTTCCCTGCAGACACCCCCCCCTTTCCATCCCACAGCTATGATTTAGGCGTCTGGGCTCCCCCCGCTCCCTCCCAGCCCTGGATCAGGTTACCTTGCCATTACTCAGTCGTTCCCCCTGCGAGGGCGCTCCATGTCAGGCTCGCCGCCTGCCTTCTCGGACCTGCAGACTAGCTTAGCCCGACCACAGACGCCCCTGGTCGGTGGAGTTGCTCCAGCTATGGCACAGAGTCGTTGGAAAATTATTCCGAGCAGCGGGCAGTGAGGCTGGAGAAGTCTTAGGCTGTATTTTTAAGTTGCTGCGGGTTGAGAGAAATTCCAGCGTGGGGCTGCAGAACAAACAGGTTGGAGATGGTTGTGTTGCTGTTTCAGCCACAACTGGGGGACGGTTTGCTGGCAGGGCCCAGAGCCTCACAACACGCCCGGCCCCTCCCAGCCCGATCTGTGGGCCTCATCTTTTTATGGTTATGTAATGTGGACTCTTTGACGAGTAAAACGTCTTGTTAAACCTCATTCTCGTAAAAGTGAGTGATGCCAGGCGGGCCGTCCCGTTGTCCCCTATCCATGCTGGAGGGACCATGAAGGGCCCCGTCAGCCAGAGCATGACAGTGCACTAACTTCATCTCTTGATTGATGCCTGCTGATAAAAGTCGGGTCTTCTAGGTCTAATTTATGAGGAGAAGTGGTGGGTGGGTACGAAGACTGCAAAGTTTTATAGAAGCAGCAGCGTCCTCCTGCTGTCCAGCCGGTCAGGGAGCCGTAACTCTGACGCCGCGCCATGCTGGGTGGCATGGCAACGCAGAGCATGGGCTGCTCAGAGCTAAAGCAGGGCCGGTTTCTCTCTGCTTGTTTTACAGGAATGAGACATCTGGGTCCAGAAACCAGAGGACGGAGGGCCAGCCGGGCCGTCTCACACACAACACACAACGTTTTATTTGCTCCAGAGTCCGTGTACCTGCCTCTGCTATGATTAGATTCATTTTCAGACGGGAATGGCTTCTTATGGGAAAATCTCATTTCTCTGTTTTGATAAAATTAGACCCATGTTTCCTTCTGGAGTTCTGTTAGAGGCTTAGAAATACCAAAAAACCTTCCAGCAGAGCTCCTCGCTGATGCACCAGTGCTGACAGCTGTCCACCCAACGTTCCCAGTGGTTCCAGTAAGATGCTGATTGTCCTCATGTGGGCTCAGGCCAGCCCTCATATTTGTTTCCATGTTCTGAGATGAGTTTATGAAGAACTGCTAATATGATTTTAAGCTATTACATTTAGATTTTGGGTAATTTTTGGCTCGTGGTAGTTTGTTGGCCTGTCCTGTAATAGAAATTAAGATGATCCCATTCATACCTGCAGAATTAACTGTTAGAAATGTCAGATTTCTACATCGTTTTCCATAATTTGATAAACTTGAATGACGAAATTGTCCCTGCAAGCTGAAAACCTAATCCATCGGCACATGTCTTTGTAGGGATCCTTGCCTTTATTTGTACTTTCCTGTCTATCCTTACAGGCCTCTGCTTGAAAATGTCCCAAAACAACCTATTATTTTGCCACAAGTGTTGTTCAGTTTTCTTCTCCAGACCAAGATTTTCAGCTCAGGTTAACAGCCGAGTATGAAGACATTGTGGATCTGAACCAGGAAATAGTGGGAATGAGTCGTTGCTTTAGTCGGAGTGGTGATCCTGATGCATGATGGGATGGAATGAGGACATTGTGGTGAAGAGAGTGCTGACCCAAAAGGCAAAACTCTTGATTTACTGATTCCACATCTCGTATATGGTCCCGAAAGTTTGTCCAGCAGAGCAAACAGATCCCACTGGAGGGTTTCCGTCTCTGCTCTGAGCTGGGAATGCTCTGTAATCCCGCCGGAGGATCTGGAGTGTCGCTGGGATAAACAAGGATGTCTGGGTTTACTTCCTGGACCTGTTGGTCTGACCTGAGCGGTCCTGTACATGCACCGTACCTCTGAGGCTGCGTTGGTTACAGCTGGGGAGGGGGAGGGGGGGTCATTCCAGAAAACCTGCACTCAGCTGTCTGCTTTAGAGCTGACTCCTTAGAGTTTTCCTTTGACTAGCAGCAGGCCTTCAGGACAGCTCGCAGTGACAGCAGAAGTTGGGATAACACAGAAAGTCTGAAATGTTTGTGTTGCATCACAGAACAAATTGGGTGGGCGATGCATCAAGTAGGTCTGCAGCTTCAGCCCAGATCCAGGCGACATGTTTAGCCCTTAAATCACTGCTGCTGCCAGGAGAAAAGCACCTGCATGTTTGAGCAGGATTTTTCTGTTTGCTGTTACGCTGGCAGGTCTCAGCAGCAAACACACAAACACACACACACACACACACACACACACACACACTGCTTTCTGCCTGTGCAGGCTGCTGAGGATGGATCTCTGACCGTGTGGTCATGTTCTCTCCGTCCTCCACTCTGGCAGGTATGACTCTGGCTCAGGTACCAGAGAGGTGTAAGGTTAACCCTGAGCTGCTGTAATCTGTTACTTACGTAGAGACAGCAGTGCTTCAGCCTGTACCTGTCACTACTAAATGATTACTTATTTCCTGCCACAGGGTGGTTGAGGAGAGTAATAGCATGCAGCTGCCTCCTCTGGACCTTTGCTTTTTGTGTTTTTTTTTCTATTCTCAAGTTTACTAGAAAATAAGACAGCAGGAAGGTTGATCCACCTTGATGAGCGATAACTTCTGTCGAAGCCTCACTTCCACAGAAAAAGCATCACTTTTTGTCCAGCCAATTCTTTTTTTTTTAGGAATTCTTCTCCTGTGATTAGCTAAACGCTGCATCGATCCTCGGAGTGGAGGCGGCCGGGGCGAGGGGGCCATATTTATCAGGCCGAGCAGAGCGAGCAGGATGTTGCAGCGGCTGTCCTTCTTTCATTGGAAAACCATAAACATAAATCTGGCGAATGTGTGCGTGTGATATAAGTCTGCAGCCGCAGAGAGGGAGGCGCAGGAGGAGGCTTCACTTTCTCGAGGCGGACGAATGAAGAAGCCGGAGCTCTGTGGGCTTTGCTGACATTTGAGGAAAAAGAAACCTTCAGCAAATCAGTGTCACAAGTGCAGCGCTGGTGCAGTGAAACAGGCTGAGAGCAGGACTGGGGGCCTGTGGGTGGAGCGGGCTTCTCCCTGTGAATCACAGCTAATTAAGGAAGTAATTAAGATCAGGATCTTTGCTCAGAGAAGGACTCTGAGTTGTCTATACGTTCAAATAGGCCATCAAATGGAAATTCTTTCCATTCACAGAAGGAGCAAATGAAAGCTTTCAGACCCCTTTGCTCCTCCGGCTGCTCGGGGAACATCTGTTAGAGAGAGAAAGGCAATGTTACGGCATGTTACAGCCCCCACCCCCCCATCACAAGCTCTGTTCATAATGCATTAGCCGTACACATGAGTGACTTTATTTCGATATATAACGCCACTCCAAGGACACGCTTCAATCTTTCCACAGTGGCCGCGCCGACTGTCAGCCATGCTTCACTGTTATCTCATGTTAATGTGGTCAAATGACAAATGAAGAGTTTCCACGCTGAGCATCTGTAGCTTATCATCTGCTCACGCTGCCAAAATAACCTCCTCTCTGTACGATGGATGCTGCATTCTGCTGCCACGCTGTTTAACTAACCAGGAAATGTTCAGAGCATGGCTGGAGTTAACCTTTCCTTAAAGAGGCCCATTTTTTTCTGCCTCCAAATACCAGAAAAAATTAAGTAGATCTTCACAACTGCAAGGGTTGAGGTATAATCAGCAGAAAGCTGAGACGTGTGTGATTACCGCAGAAGTGTCAGAGTTAAAATGTCTTACTGCCGATGTAGTTTTGTCCTCCTAAAGAAAACCACATTATTTTCAGTGAAAACCAGAGGAGAGCAGCCCAGGTCATCTGGGAATGAGAGAAGTAATGTCTGATGAAAGCAGAAGGTAAAAAAGTGTACCAGCAGGTTTCCAGATGTTTTAATAGCGTTTTTACGCAGGTTAATAATTAATGAAGCTATCGACTGATGGTGCTGATGACGCCTCTATCAATGATCAGAGTCAGGAGGACCCAGGGATAGCCCTACATTCACCTTAGAGACACTGAGGGTCCAGAGAGATGTGAAGCCCAACATAGTTCGTTTGGGTGGAGGAATGAGTCCCTAATAGGACACTGTTCTCATATTTTTCTTACATTTCCATAGAAATACTTTGGGTTTGAACTGTTTTGTTTGGATACCAGTGCTCGGTAGAGTCCTTTGGCTCCTGGTCATGTTGGTGTGCTACACGTTATTGTTGCTGCTTCCTGGTGTGTGCAGAGATGCTCTATGTATCTCGTGCTGTTTTACTTTTTTTTAACTTTTTTTGTTTTATATTATGTAGGGTTATTTTTTATAATTGCATATGAATTCAGGCATTGAAGGACTATGACCAATTCTCCTCAGGTGGGGCTACCATTGATCACACTGACTTTAATGCTGAGCTGCCTCTGGAAGTGTTAACACTCAGTGGGACTCCATCCGTCTGTGGTTTCATCTGGGACTGATCTCCACATGTTGAGTTCTGCTTGCTTCATTGGTTTTCATAGATCAGCCAAGTCCAGGACCTGAATCCGTCCTGTTTTCCTTTCTGATGTCTCAGTGTTCCTGATCCGCCTCACACTCTCCATGAGCTTCATAAGGAACGTTATCTTTGTGTTATCACTGCTGGAAATACTCAAGTGAGACCAAGCTAGATCTCACAGGGGCAGGATGTGATTCATGGTAGTTCCCTGCCTTTTTACCCAGAAACCTGCCATCATTGTAGAGAAAAATGACTCTCCCTGTTCATGCTGCCATTCTGTATGGACACAAGATGGTAATGGGGCACATGGAAGAAGATTCTCCAGAACTTTATTGGCGTCCCTCTTAAGAATAGGTCTCACTTAAAAAAAAGGTCGATCTGAGATGTTTTTATGGCATTGAATGAGTACATCATCACCTCCTCCAGGATGGAGCTGTAGATTCCTTGAATAAGTACACGACAACGTTGTTAAACCAGAAGTTGGCAGCTTGATGCGGTTCGACTCAGGAGCTCCTGTTGCATATGAATATGTATTGTTTCTCCACCTAATCACCACCGGACTTTAAAGATGCACTACGTAACTTTACACCTTTAATACTCTGCCTTTAGGACTTGTTCGGTGGCTCAGTGAGATTTTTTCTGGACTTTTCTGGGGCCGTTACTGACCGGCAGCATGCCAATGGTGAGAAATTACACTATGAGACTTTTTCATCCTGAAAGACGAGAAACGTTGCAGCGAAGTTTTGCTTCATGCACTGTGGCACACGCTAGCAGACTGATATAGACATGCTGACCTATTTTAATATGCATCTATGCAGCAAATAAATGCAAAACAATAAATATCAGAGGAAGGCAGGAAAAGAAAGACAGAAGAAGACGGAGCAGGAGAACAGACGAGAGTCAAGACAGAAAGCTCAGTGCAGGATGCAAGACGGATGATGGATTAGCCGTCAGTAGTTACTGAGAAGATCTGCAAAACTTCTTCAGTGCCTCTTTATTACTGGAGCATATCATTTTGTACATGTATAATAATACGTAGGTATATTTAACGTAATGCACCCATTTATTTTTATTATTCGCGCAGTTTGGTTTCTATGTAGGAGCTAATTAGTTATTTTAAATGTGCACGCTCACATTTCTACATGCGTGTGTTAATGCTGAGCACCTGAACGCCTCTCCTCTTAGTACAGCCTGAAGTAAGATATAAAATGTAAATGTAAAATCATTTTCACTCGTACACACTACTTAGAGATTATCTATGAAGAGTGCTGAGCACATCAGGGGCAACGTGGGGTTCAGGACACTTGTAACATGGAGTCTGGGGAAGCCGGGATCAAACCACCAACCTTATAGTGACAGACAACGGTTCTTCCCCTGAGCTACAGCGGACCAACAAGTTATCTCCCTGCCCACAGAACAAAATGCTACCACAGGTCAGGGTGTGCTGTTTGTATCTTCTGTGTCATTTTCAGATTTACCAGATGAATCCTACGGGCCAGTTTTGACCCCCAGGCTATACTGTATGTTTGACACTCTATGGTACAACATGCTGACTTACGTTTTAAAAGCCTAGTTTAGTGAACTTACAGGATGGAAAATGTTGGATGAGCCTGTCTGTCGGTGTGTGGTGAGATGAGCTGGTCACCTGGTCTCCTGTCTCATTCCCCTCAGCTCTCACAGGGTTATCAGCAGGTATCTGAGGATATTTTAACTCCTCAGATCCAAGCCTCACACACTCTACAGTCGCTTTGACTGCTTGATAAGTGCCCTCTGCTCAGGATACAAAGTAAAGCCCTGTTTCCTGAGCTGTCTTGTGCAATTTGTGCTGAGCCAAGTGCAGCGCCAGAACATTTGCACTTATGTTTCACTCCAGTCTCCACAGTACAGCGCGCTGAAAGACACACCGAGTCACGTCGGTGACTGGGAAATTGAAGCCGAGTCTGTGTTGAGATACAGGCCGCAGCCTTTTTCCCTGTCCCCGTGCTTTTCTTGTATCATGTTTGAGCCTTGGGTCACATCAGCGCTCACCTAGAGTGCTGATGTGGGTAGAAGCCGTGCTCACAGAGGAGGGAAAAAGTGTTGCTGGTTCTTTTCAGGCCTTTACAAAGCTGATGTGAACTGGCTAAAATTAGCCGGCTGGAAGCTCTGGTTCGCTCTTTCATGCCCACCAATGCTCCCTTTCAGGTTACAGTACAAATTCATCACTTCCTCTTCTTTTTCCACCCAGCCTGGAAGGGGTTACTCTCCATGTTTCCTGTCCAATTCCCACAGCGCCCGCTACGTTCTGATTGCTTTCTTCATGCTAAACATTCCCAGGCTCCTATAACCTCCTGGCTTGCCTGCTCCATCCAAGACCCGTCCCAGGTGAACGAGTGGGCGAACCTCCTGTTTTTAAGGATAAAATCTCTCACATTTTTTCTCACAGGGGTGGGAATTGAGGGGGGGCGAGAGCGGCGTGTTGGGAAAGCATTTTTCTTTGCATTCCGTGTAGCTGGTGTAAGGCTGTGGGAAAGCATACTTTCCCAACCATGGCTCGTTTGAGATGGCGTTTCTTCTGAGATGTGGGGCCGAACGCGTTCCTTTCCATCCTGGACGCCCACTCTCAGACCTGGTCTGATGGACGGCTGAGTTATGTCGGCTCGTCTGAGTCAGCACAGCCCTGCACGCCAGGCAGAAACAGACGGGGGATCCAGGTTGTGCTAACATAGCCGTGTGGAGGCTGCAGCGTGGATGTGACCCAGGAGCAGAGCCGGGCCAAGACAGACTATATTTAGCTCAGCGATGATCAGGCTAATTGCCCTCCCAGGCCTAATCATTTCCAGGCTCTGCAGCTCACAAACAACTGGAGGGGAGGCCAAACACCCACTAACCTCATGTTAAAGGGATGTCGGCATCAATGGGGCTGTCAGAGTGCTCTGCAGACAAGACAAATTAGCATATGCTTCCCCCTCACACGCTTTAAGATGTTCTGTAAGCCGATTGGATGGAGGGGTCCACTGTTTGCTACAGGCTTTACCTGGAGACGTTTCCTGCAGGCGACATTACCCGGCACTTCCTCCCAACTGTTGAGTCTTCTCAAAGATAAATCCCGTCATGGCTGCCTTCTACGGGGAGCTCAGCTCCTCCGTGGGCCTGGTGGAGAAATGTGGCGACGGTGAAAAGGTTGCATGTTTGTGCTCGCTACTCACTGCAGGAATTCCTGCCTCTGCTTCCCGTGTGGTTCCTGTCCCTAAGATTTGTCCAGGTTAAACATGGGGCCAGCGATGGGGTTGGAGGGATCAGCAGGTGGCTTTGCCTCCTTGCTATGCTTCCTCCCTGATATGCTTCCTAATACAACCTCTAATAAATAAAAGACATTGGAGACTATCTGCCTGCATTGGGCCCAAAGAATACAGACAGGATCCAGGAATCTGATGATGAAATCAATCGTAAAACATGGAATTGGCTCATATCTGGATGTGGTTTGTCTGAGTTTTTCCCTGCTCCTGAGCCTACTGAACAAGAACATATGGATGATATCTGAAGGATGTATGACCTGTGTGTGATGTCTGGACTGATGTGGATGAGTTCTAAACCCAGAAGTTCTGGTCAGACAGAAATGTCCCCAATAAAAGAAGAACATTAAACGGCTCTATAAGATGAGGAAGCTACATCAGTTTCTGGTGAAGCATTGGGCTGAAAATATACTGACTGACAAATGAGAAGGAGCTTAAGTAGGAAATGAGTAGTGGGCTGCCTCCATCCCGCTCACCTGGAGGCTGTCCTGAAGGACATTCGGAGGGAAATGGTCAGTCGTTGACTAAACTACTGATACAAGAGACTGCTGTATATTTTGAAAAAAGAAAACTAATTAAAACACTTCTCCTCCAACTCCTCCTGATTCAGGTCCTTTACTGCACGACCCCCCCTCCTCCCACCTTTCCTGTCCAATAAGTGGAAAAAAAGGATAAAATATTAAAATATTACATTTTAAAAAATGATATTCTGGATATTTTACTTCTGGTAACTATTAGAATTTATCCATTCACCCCATGGTTAGACACATTTCCCTGGAAAAAAAACAAACCAATCTGGTCACACAATAAAACCCAACATTCAGTTTCATCACGTTGCTTGGGAATAAAAGATGTGTGGATGAGATTTGCGATTCATTGCATTCTGTTTCTTATGTACATTTTGCACCACATCCTAACATTTGGTGTGGGGTTAAAGTCTAGGGTATGCTCTATTTGTTGTTGGAGCAGGGTGCCATGTTAGCAACGCGTGGCTATCATGGCTGCCAGCCGTTACTAGTTTTCATTTGGCATGTAGGTTGCTTTGACTTAAGAATGTGTTGTGTGTGTGTGAGTTGCAGTATTGACTTGAACACTAGAGGTGCTCATGTAAGACCATGAACAGAAGGTGCATGTGCTGTGTACTGCCACCTAGCGGTGACTTTCTGTATCAGCTGTTTTGGCTTCTTTGGGCCTTTGGTGTTTGCAGCAGGTACTCAGACATAGCAGGAGGCATATCCCTACCGTTAGCATCTCCTTCCCTGTCGACTAATCCAGCATCCATCTTGCATCCTACCAACAATCTCTTTCCACTCAGTTAAAGACTCATCTTGACTCTTGTCTTTTGCTTTGTCTCTCTTTTGTTTCCTCTCTTCCCCCGACAATGTCTTCTAACGTTTCTTAGCTAAATCCACCCGGTGCTACAGCCGGTTAACATCTGCTTGGCATTGAGTGATGCATGTGCAGAGCGAAACTCTGCTGCAACATCCTGCAAGATTCCTGGATGAGATATTTGTATACTGCCGTCTTTCAGCCGTGGGACGCTGCAGCAGCTCTAGAAATGCACACAATAGATTTCCCTGTCATCAAACGGGTCCGAAACGCAGACGAAAAGTGAAGGAATGAACCTTTAATGCAGACACATCTGCTCTGGGATCATTCATCTTCAGAAACAAGAAGGCTCGCATCAAAGGAAGGAAGATTGATAGGATGATCCGCCTCTGCACGAGTCCTGAGACTGTAAAATGAGACGTGTTTACTTAGTTCAGAATAACGGGCTGCTTCTTCCTCAGGTAGTCAACTGCAGTAAAATGATGGGTATTGTTTGGACAAGTCAGGCCGACTTGTGGAGTAAGGATAAGTGTGTCTTAACCAAAGTGTTGTGTGTGGTTCAGCAGATTCTAATTAGGCCTGACACGGAGGGGAGCCGACTGCAAGGCAGAAATGTACGCCTGCCCATGAAAACGCTCACATCTGTATCCTGAAAGCTGTAGGCTGCAGCAGAGCGGAGAGAGGGAATAAGTGAACTGTTTTTCAGCTTTTTAAACCCTGAAATTGATTCTTCTTCTGCGCTCTTTATTCTAATGACAAGCTAATCCCCCTCCACTGGTATAAATAGAGCCTCTCTCCGCTGTGCGCTGCTTTTGAAAATTAGCACTCATGATGAGTCGGCGCTCTGAGCGATCAATTTTCTCCACTAAGTCCCTCCAAAAAGGCTACCTGTGGTGACTGAGCCCTGGTCACGTAGCTTTACTGGCATTTTTCTTTTCTTTTAGCTGATTAAATGATTGTACGGAGAGTCAGCTGAATGAAATGTCAAAATATTGATGCTGCATAGCTGCACGATTTCAAGGCGTTTGTCGTAGGAAGAGGCGCGTGCACCGGGATCAGCGCTCGCTCCAGCCTTGGGGAAACTCCTAGCAACATTAGTAGAGATTTGTTTATTTATGAGGCTGTGATATATTCATGCTGGTGGCAGGCGATCCATCACTGCTGGGCGGGTTTGCTGCAGCCTGCTCCAGTCAGCTGTGGGCCGATGACCGTCAGGAACTTCACTTCACGACAATTTTCATCAGGTCATCATCAGTAACATGCAGTATAGTTCATGATTAACCCTTTTTTGTTGTTTGGTTTTCTGAGTGAAGTTTGGAGGCTCATGTGCTGCTTCTGCTGCAGGACTTTGCTGGGATCTCACCCCCCGATAACAGACTGACCGTGTCTACAAGTCAGAGGTAAATACTGGAGGTGGTGCAGCTCCGGACGTCTGAACGGGGCATCGTGCTGATGGAACACTGAATGCAGGGAATCAAAGAGGAAAATCAAAGAATTTGTTAAGTCTACGAGGTCCAACCAGTTCTACATTTTTCTCCAAACACAGTTCTATGTCCACTGTGTTTAGGTAAACCAGCAGTGGGTAGAGTCACTGCTACGTTACAGACTCGTCGCTCATGCATGCTGCTGTCACTCTCAGTCACAGGAACGGAGTTAATCAGACTAAAGATGATTATAAACTTATGGCCCTGTTTCTGTAGCTTCAGATCCTTGTTATTGTCCCATAATAAGAAGCTGAACACAAGTAGACCAAACACCTGCGATGGACTGCTGGCCTGTCCAGGGTGTACCAGGCCTGATAATAGCTGGGATAGGCTCCAGCCCACCTGCCACCCTGCATTGGATTAAGCGGAACAGAAAATGTATGGATGGATGGACAAGCAGTAATTTACAGATGAACCCCCGTGTGATTTACTCCAGGGATCTCTACTACTACTGCTGCTACTATTTCAGTGTTCCTGCAGAAGGAGAGTCATGTTTCACAGTGCAAAGATGAGGAACTGATGTTTTACAGCACTGTTATAAAAACGTGCTTTCACTGAGACATGATGGAGAGAAATGCGTCCCGTCTCGTCCCGTACCAACCCCTCTGTGGGAAGAGGCTTTATTAAACCGTCACAAAAATGTTGGGCTTCAAGGGCAGAAAATGGCAAGAAAAGGAAAGGAAGTGAATCAAAAGGCTGAATTCCCTCATGCTTGTGGTTTAGCCAGAGATGGGGGGACTCGAGTCGATGACTTGACTCGAGTCCGACTCGAGTCGCCAGATTT
>JBBBVT010000019.1:137672-156950 GCA_037177035.1 Craterocephalus eyresii | reverse complement strand
AATGAGTCATTAATTGTAATGAAATTACCACTTTTACCACATACTATACCACGTAGAAAACCATTTTTCTTAGAAAGGATGGTGTCTGACAGGAAACTGTGATTCCATTTCCTTGGATCTGGATGATGTTTACACAGAAGCATTCGCGAAATCCTGATCCCCTTTGCCAGGAATCAGGAGAGGAGCTGAGTATTTCCGATACTAGTATCGGTATCGGCCTGACTGAGATGAGGATGACTTCATCTGTTTTTGTAGGAAGTTATTCTTCCTCTGTGATACTTTTGTGACCTGCATGGAATAAAACAAAGCAACATAAAGCGGAAACCTGCAGATCTTGTTTAACTTTCTGTCCCCCTGTGCTGATCTGCCACCATGGTTCACTCAGCCTTTTTTGGATGTTGACGGACCTTTACGAATAATTAACCCTACCGTTTGATGCTGCGGTTAAATGTGAAACCAATTAATTTGGACAACCCTCGATGTAAGTTTTCACTTGGTGAATTTGTTCCTCGTATTGACCACATGACCAATCAGCTGTTTGTCAGCTGTTTCTGCATCATTTTCTCTCCTATAGCCGAAATGAGCAGTTCGGTTTCTGCTTCTTCCCCGACTTTTTGCCTGGTTATCACCCTCTACTGTCTCCTGCTGGCCAGGCTGCTTCGTCTTCACCAGCTTGGTTTCAGGGTGTTCTCTGTGAAGCAACATTACAAAGATTTGCATCAGAGTCGCTTCAGATCTGAATGTAGACACAGTTTAGACGTCCCGCTGCTCCCGGTGGAGTGGACGGATTAGGACCGACTTGGTGTCATGTGTTGAATCATCAGATTTTCTCCAACTGTCCTCCAAATGCTGCCAGAGATGGCCAGAGGTTCACGCATCCCGGGGTTTTACTCTGCTGCATGTCGAGCCGAAGTCACAGTCAACCTGGAGTCAACTATCCACACAGAAAGAATTTCTGCCGTTTTATGGAGTCGTAATGCGGTGGGGGTACTGTATAAATAATCTGTTTGCTCAGAAACACTTCCAGCTGTTAAACAATCCGCCTGAGCAGCTTTTAGTCTCTGCTTTGAATGTCTGAAGCCCCACGCTAATCGTGAGTTTAGCAGCTTTCTTCCTGGTTCTAGAGAATATTCTGTAACACCTCCTGCCTCTGATGAGTGCGAGTGTGGAGTCTGAACTTATCAGACGGAGTCGGGTCATAATGTGAAACCCCGGCCTCACGCTCTGTTTACGTTTCAGACCTTTGAAGCTCTCCCCTGTAATCTCCTGCTCCCTTTTCATATAAAGTTGCAGTATTGATATAAATGAAGGGAATTTTTCCGCGTTCGTGTAACCATACCTGTGGCTTGAGATTGATGGAGGGGAAACTGTACGGTGGATTGAAATAAAGACTTGTTTAAAACCTCACTTTGAGGTTGCAGCTTCCCGTCGAGTCCAGCAGTATTTTATGTCAGAATGGAAAAGCCTCATCCCCACTGGGAAACCATGAAATGTTATTAGTGAACAAGGTAGGATTTTTCTTTTTTTTCCCCTGTCAGGGGCGTCCTGACAGCACGGCAGCCAGTGGGAGGGGAGATGAGACGGCGGCCCTCCTCATCCTCATCTGGTGCAGATCCCGCCGCTGGGCAGATTTCACGCTCCGCTGGCTGATTGTCCAGGAAGTGAGGGCGGGCGCGAGAAGCCCCCCGTAGATCCCCAGCATGCTCCGTGCTGAGCACATATCAAAGGAGGCTCGCCTGTCCTCGGCCTGAGGGGGGGTCACGGCGTGCTTTTTGGGAGCAGAGACTCATGGCTAATAGGACAGCTTGTCACACATGTACACATGTGGTTTGGAAGAGTTTTGCACAGTGATATAAAGAAGAAATAGACGGTGGGGGCTTTTGTCTGTAGACCATAGAAACACAGTGTCACAGGAAGACAGACTGATTACAACATGTCTGTCTCATCACGTTTGTGGTGAGAAGTTTGGTTCAAGCCCTAAAAACTCTGCTAATATGTTCGCCTATGACTCTGACTGTTTGAAATGAATCATGAAGATCCTGCTGGTTTGTGAAGTTTTAATTCTCCCTTTTCAAATGCAAGCTTAGGTTAACTTTCTGGATCACCGCAGTGTTTCTAAGGTTGATTTGGGGGCTATTCCTCTGTTAAAAATGATTATATAATTAGATTATGCTCCTAAAATGTACATGATGGGTGTCACTGTACCATCAAACCAGTCAAGAAAGCAACGTTTTAAGGTTGAAAAGTTATGTAACGCATCTTTAAGACTGAAGACTCACACTAGATAACAGAGCCAATCAGTGTTAAAGAGTACAAGAAGCCCCAATCTGGTTGGGACAAGTGAGGACATTAGTACGGACCGTAAACTGTAAAATGAACAGACAAACCCTAAAACCAGGTGACCCATAGGATTCTGATGAGCTAAAATGAAGCTCATTGGCCGGTTCCTTCCTCCGCCATCATGGCCTATTGACCGCCGGAAAGCCCAAAGATGGATGACGAGGAGAATGAGAGAGGGGGGGTGTGAGTGTGGGGAGGGATGATTCACATCCATCAAACTCTGAGGCAAGTGCTAATTAAGCTATCCCGGAGCTAATGGGAGCTAACCAGCCAACGAAGGAAGTCGGGTTAAAGCTTAGAAGCAAGTTTGCTGCCTAAAAACCGCGGTTGTGCTATGCAAGGCGTCGTTTTCCCGTATATCAGTTACCTGTCAATCAAAAGGACCCTAATTCGATTAAGTCGAAGTTTCCTTGGGCAAGACATGTGCCGATGTGCCTATCGGGGGAATGAATGTTTGAATGCTAGTTACTAGCACCAAGTATGTTTCAATATGGGTGCTGTGTGAATGGATGAATGACATATGTCATGTCAAAGCGCTAGAAAAGCGCTCTACAAGTAAAATCTATTTACCATTTACGATTTAACTTTAGGATTAAATTACATCTAAACGGAGGAGCTATAATTTTTTTCACTCCCCCCACAGTTGTGATGAAGGTAAACCTGACATTTTAAACCTGAAATGTATCATGAGCAAGTCTAATCTGCTGTAAAGTTGGCCTTTTTAACATGGGAGCCAATGGGACATTTCTCTGTTTTGCAAGAGCACCTAGTGGATGATGAGGGAACTACACTTCCACCTGTGCATCACTTTTCCTAGCGGGAGGTTGCTGCTTGGTGGGACATGAGACGGTTTCTCCACCTGTGGCTCGGTGTAACTGACAGAAAATCTTTCTGTGTTTGGTGTTTCAGTCCGTAGCGAGCGAGCCCAACCCATCAGATGAAGAGCCTCCAGTTCAGGAGCATCGCCCCCAAAGCCCCAGCTGTTGCTCCCTCCCCCTCCCCCGCCCTTCCCGAGGCCACCACCGCCTCCAGCCCCAAATCCATCCTCGTACCCACTCAGAACTATGCACTGATGCAAATAGCAGGTCAAGATGGCACATTCTCCCTGGTGGCTCTCCCTCCCTCCGTCCCCTCTCAGACGCCGCCCCCGCCGCCGCAGCAAACCCAGTCCATGCAGAAGAACCTCAAGCTCCCCATTCCCAGGTACCAGTCCGCAAGGAGGCGAGGGGGCCCGGATAAGGCCAGACCTCTGCCAGCAGCCACTAACGTTAAAGTTGCCTCCAGCGTTTCTGCCTCCACGCAGACGGGTCAGAGCGGCGCGGCGAAGAAGAAACCTCAGACCAAGCACATAAACGACACCTTAGTGCCGAAAGACGAGCCGTCGGAGCAGGTCATCGTCATCGACCCCGCCTCCTCCGACATCTCCGTCAGCGCTCTGCTGCCGGACAACGCCGTGCTCGACGCTTCAGAGCGACCCGCTGCATCCGGCCTCATCCAGAGCCTCCGCTACCCCCCCGCCGGCGCCGCCAGCTCCGCCGGCAAATCCCCGGAGGAGAGTAAGAGCGCGGTGCGGCTGTGCCACCCCAAGGTGGCCGCAGCTCCGCCTCAGAGCAGCATAACGGTCCTGTCCCCGGCCATCTTCAGCAAGGCGGTGCAGATCATCCCGTCACCTCCGAAGGGCAAGCTGCCCATCCTGCCCTACTCCAAGATGAAGAGCACCCTCATCCCGGCCGCCAAGCTCAGCAGCTGCTCCCCGGAGAGGAAAGGCTTCTCTGCAAAGACGGGAATCTGCAGTTCCTCAGACGCTACCGCCAAGAACGCAGAGACAGCCGAAGCTGCAGGTCCAAACCTGGTGCCGACCTGCGGTCAGCAGAACCAGGCCAAGGCCTCGCTCACCCCCCTCACCCTGCAGAAACCGCCGAGCAAGAAGAGGGGCAGGAAGAGGAAGACCATGGAGGACATCTTGGCCTTTGAGGCCAGAAAGAAGAGGTCTTTGTCCTTCTTCAAAAGGCGGCTTCCTGAGAAGGTGCCGGCGGTGATCCCGGGCTCCAAACCCAAGGAGGTGGATATCTCCAAGAAGTACCGCAGCATCCAGCCCAAGCCTCTGCTGCTCATGGAGACTGTGCCGCAGCTGGTCAGCCTGCCCGCCGCCCAGGACCAAGAGCTCATCCTGGGCCAGCAGGTCCCCACCAAGACCCTGGACTGCCCCCCTCAGCCGGCCCCGCTCACGCTCCACCTCAGAGGCTCCCACCCGCGGCTGCTGATCGGCAGCCGGCCGCTGTACCGCTGCTCCATCTGCAGCCGCTGCTTCCAGTTCAAGCATCACCTGCAGAGCCACATGAACGCTCACAGCAACAGCCGGCCCCACATCTGCCCGCTGTGCCGCAAGGCCTACGCCCACCGCGGCAGCCTGAGCACGCACATGAAGCTGCACCACGCCGAGGTGCGGCCGCGCCGCACGCTCTGCTGCGAGTTCTGCTGCAAGGCCTTCGGCTACGTGGGCGTCTACTTCCGCCACCTGCGGGAGGTGCACAAGGTGGTGCTGACCGTGGAGCCGTCCGTCAGCCACCATGAGGACCACACACCCGCAGAAGGGTGAGATCTGGTCTAGCTGAAGGTACTGATTGGTTTATTGAATGAGACCGTCTCATTTGTCCCGGTTTTCCTCCTCAGGGGCGCGTGCCCGGAGCCGTGCGACGAGCCGGAGCAGGAGGATCCCGTGGAGCTGCAGATTAAATGCGGCCGCTGCCAGGCCGTCACGCCCACTTTCGCCGACATGAAGATGCATCTGCTGTACGTCCACGAGGAGGACGTCCACATCCGCGCCCACGACGAGCAGCAGCGGCCGGGCGGCCGCGAGGCAGAGAACGAGCTGGTGAAGCACGCCGCCCACTACTGGCGGCAACTCAACGAGAAGCGCAACCTGGTGAAGTGCGGCAGCTGCGATCAGGAGTTCTTCTCCTTCTCCAAGCTGAAGAGGCACATCGTGTCGCAGCACCGGGGCGGCGGGAGCGGCTCGTCCTCACCAGGCAGCGGCGGAGGGGCGGGCCTGTTGGCGGCGGGGCCCGGGTTTAACTGCGTGCTCTGCAGCCAGGTGCTGGACAGGAAGGAGCTGGTGATGGAGCACTGGAGGAGTCACCACCACTGTGAGCAGCCCGGCCTGCTGTGGGACGCCCTGAGCTCCTACTCCGGCCAGGAGGAGGACGGCGAGGCGGACGGCGATCTGGACACGCCGGCTCCAAGCCCACTTTAACCAGAACAGTGCTTGAAGCAGCAGGTCAGGGATCCAGAGCCTCTCCTCCGCGGTTCGGCTCGAATCAGCCTTCACCAGGTGAAAATGACGTTTGTGCTCCTCCTCTGAAGAGATGCTCTGCCGTTTTATAAACAGTATCATTTTTATGTTGGTTTGATTGCACTGTTGTATCGTAAGAGTAGGAGGTTTCTATTTAAAACACTGTCAGGAAGTAGTTTCTGATTTATTTTCTACTTATTTAAATGTTATTGTGGCTAATTTATAACTTAACAAGGCTCATCTCATCCTTTCACCATCCAACCGTGCAGATGGATCGCTTCATCGATGCATTCACGTAGTCGGGTTTAACGGATCAGAGCCTTTATTTAGCACCATACGGTCTACAGGAGCTAACTGAAGGCACTGATTGGATGGTGATGGGTGAGAGAGGTGCAACTCACACGTGCATGACTGGACAGACCCATCATCCATGATCGACCTCAGATTATTACAGATACTAGAAACCAGAACCTTTAATGTCATGTTCAAGTGTTAGAAACGACATTTCTTACTGATGACGGAGAGTTTGAGCAACAAACGTCTTCAGTGTGAAGCCGTGAGGGAACGCTTTTCCAGCCAGCAGCCAGGTGATATCCTCGTGGCCTTCTTAAAAAAAAAACAGAAATAAACCTGTCTGTGTTTTCTTTGGTGTATCATCGGTGTCTGCAGGTGCTCATGATGCCTTCATGTGTTCAGTGATGCCACGGGTCTGTTCAGACTTCATGTTTCCACCTGTGGATCTTTGTGTAGCCAATCGGCTTCATCTGAACTGTCGTCAAGTCCAGAAAAATATGCTATTTTGTGTGTAGAGGTGAATATTTATGCCTGAGACTGGTGCCGCGCAAGCTTCAGTTTATCGGACCATGACTCCGGTACATGGCATGCAGCTCTGTTAACATTTGTCTGTGTTCATCTTACATGATAGAAAAAATCACAGGGTCCAGTGAATGTACCTGAATGTTCAAAACAAAAAAAAACAAAACACCAAAAGTACATATATGCTATATAGACTTATTCTATAGATATAGAGTATATATAGGTATATTGAGAACAAAAGATAGCTATATGAATATATATTTCCACAGAGTCACTAGTGAATCAGCTGCTTTGTTGTTGGAGGTGCAGATGTTGCAGCAGAAGCCATGTAGAGCTGACAGATGTGTGACGGGGGCCGAAGCTCTGACGCAGGCCGCATAGCCGTCCTCCCAACGCCACGTTTCAGTGTTCATCGGTGAAGTTGTCCTTTTATCTCAGGCCAGGAAGCGGCAGAGTTCAGGCTCCGCCTCTTCTTTCCTCAGCTGACTCTGTCGGCCAGGTGGGACAGCTCAAACACTGACAGGAGGTCACGTCGCGCGTTCCACTCCTTATGTTGACCGTGTCCCAGAAAAAAAAGGCAGAAAATGTTTGTGCTTGTGACTGTTTGTGTACCTGAAGAACCTGATGTGAGAATAAAGTAACTTTGTTGACCTGATTGTGGTCGAGTCTCTTTTTAAAGGAGAAGGCCTGAAGGTTTGGACTGCTGAAAGAAGAAGAGCTTTATCCCCAGCTGCTATAAGAAGCTCAGAAAGTGAAACATGACCCAAATAAGCACCGGGTCTTCCACTGCCTCCTGTTTCCATGCTGTACTTGTGTCTTCAGACTGAGGTCAGAAATAAAGAGGTTAATTTACAGGAAAATACTTTAAAGGCCATCTCAAGTCCTAAAATCCAGCCAGAGGACAGAGGAGGCTGCGGCGGGAGCTGCAGGGACGACGTCCTTTGCTGAAGGGATTTTTGGCTCCTAAGAAGTCTGAAGTTGGTTATTAATGCCCTTAATATCAAACTAAGAGTTAATTCTTCTTTCCCAACACATCTCTAGAGGAAATGTTGAGCTACAACCAAACGATAATTAAATGATGTCTCATTTTGTTAAATCTCCTCATGTCTGAGCTCCTCTCATCGACTGCTTCTCTGCTGTGATGGACTGAAACACCAAGAGGAGCTGAGCGGAGAAAGATGATATGATATAAAAGATGATGATGATGACATGAGATGATAATGGCAAATGGCATAAGCAGCCATTTCCACAGGTAGTGTTTTATCCTGAATGATGCTTTACCTGTGCAGCTTGTTAATCGTGTATTCATTATGTTTCAGGGTTGATCCTCCCCCAGAGAGCTCGGTTAGAAATTTAAACTTAAAGGAGCTATACCTGATATTATTTTAATCTTTCTAAGAAAAATGGTTTCTGCCCGGCATATGATGTGGTAAAAGGGGGAAGTCGGACTTACCCCTTTAAAGTCCATAAAAATGAATGACTCATTGTTTGCACATACTGTATGTATGAGTCCAGGTCCTTTTAGTTCGTGACAGTGTCTCATTTTTATCTTTGGCGTGACGCTCGTTCTCTGCCAATGGGGTTAACTTCCCTAACTAAAATGTCCTGGACTCGTACACATACGTAATCAATGAGTCATTCTTTTTATGGCCTCCCCTCTTTTTACCGCATATTATACTGTGTAGAAACCGTTTTTCTTAGAAAGATTAAAAAACATCAGGTATAGCTCCTTTAAAAAATGTTTTAACAAGAGTATATGACTTTAAAGAGAAAAGAGTTTTGTAGTTTATGTGTTTCCTCCCCTTTTATGGTGTTGTGTTATACAATGAGGTAAAATAGTTGGGATCATAAATGTGTTGGATGAGTAACACAGCCAAACATGTGGAAGAGCCTCCCAAAAGATGGGCCAAGATCCTGTGCAATATATTCACTCAAGGTCAAGTGTCAGTCACAGAAGTAAGAGTGGTGCCTCATAGACGGATTATGTCAGTAGTGACCTCATATCTCCATCCTCCAGGATGACCGCACTCAGAGTCAGGATCAACCCAGAACCTCCAGAATCTGGTAGAAGATGAATCGACCTGCTGGGGTCCAGACCTCAACCCAACGGGACGCTTGTGTGATCAGCTCGGTGTTTGTGACAGAGTGACAAACACAATCTGTCTGGTTGACCTTAAACATCTGGCTGAGGAGCGGGACATCACCCCACGGATAAGTGTGCCCAGTGAGGAGGAGGGGCTGCGTGTGCTTCTTCCACACAACGTTCCCTGACAGTGGAAAAGGAATAAAGTGTAAAAATGGCCAATATGTGATGGTTTTTTCCTTCTTACTGTGGAAGAATGCAATCATCCAGCCCACCAAGACACTCAGAGCCAGTGCTGAAACCAACCGGAGAACGCTGCAGAGGATTGAGGAACAGTTTTACCCACACATTTAGCTGTGATGCTCATCCCAGAGCAGAATCCTTCCATGTTATACCTGGCTGTAAAGGTGACTAATCGGGCCTCATCACTGACAAATAACAGCATCAGCTGGGTTTATAAAGGGGAGAATTAAAAATGTTTTTATCAAATTTTCCTTACAAAATTAGAGATAAAACTAATTGGAAGCTTGACATGGTGGTCTGAGGCGATGATCTTCCCTATAGCATTAAACAAGAGCCTCTCTCCTTTTTTCTTTTCTTTTTTTGCACCAAGCCGTTCAGCTGAGCTCCTGCAGATCTCGGCAGTGTGATGATGAAACAGGTGAAAAATTCACTGATCCTTTCAGCTTTATCAAAGAGGAACAGAGCAGTCATCAGAGGAGGTTCAGAGAGCAGCATCAGGTGATGTTTTCTCTCTGTGCGCAGACCGAGGGTCAAAGTAAAGTGGGTTAGCCGAAGGCCTTTAAGGAGCCTACATATGCTTACCTCTGTGCTCCTGCCCTCTGAACAGACTCTCCATCTGTCCGCTCTGACAGCACAACCTACATTTCACAAGGAAAAAAATGCTTTTAATGAAACAAACAGACCTAAAACCAGAGTAAGGACTGAAAGGTGGGAGAAAGGCGACGCCGTCATGCTCAGAAACAACAGCTTCACATCTCAGGAATTAGTTCAATTAGTTAAAAAAAGCTCCTCATATTCGCACACGGCCGAGACAAACCCAGCTTCTGCTCTGGTTTCCATGCTGTCAGAGGGGAGCTGCAGGCCACCCCCGGCCGCCACACGGCTGAGGAATGCACGTCCTCGCCTCTAATTGATCTGGAGCCACATGACCCCGTATCAAAGGTCAGAGGGCAGCTGTGGAGCCTTCCCCGCTGCCGCTCAAACAAACAACACAAGACATTCCCTGTTGGCTTTCCTGCAGCTCCTCCTTTCCCTCAGACTCACAGTCAGGTGGCTCCCAGATAAATCCGCCACATCCGTACAAAACAGGGCCGCCGATCTGGTGTCGCCATCACAGCGCATGGAAGGCGCAGATAAAAAGGGAAGTGCTATACGGTGATGCATATTTCCTTTTAATCAGAGCTAACGTGTAGCACTCCCACCTCAGCGCAGCTCTCAGGGGGACAGAGGAGATCAAAGCTACCCCCCCCCTCCTCCAGCACACCTCGCTTGTACATGATCAGTGGGAGAGGAGGAGATCTGGGGGCTGCTCTCTTTCTTTATCTCCTTCTTTTCTTCCCGTGGCTCTTTGAGCTCAGCCGGGGAAGTGTTGAGGCTCCGCTCTACCTGCTCAGCCTCTCTCTTGTTTGACCCAGTGGGATGGAAACAGGAGAGCAACATGCAGGGACACTTGGAATAACAAAGCTGGCGTCGCTGGGAGAATGCCGGGGGAGATTTATGGGACAGTAAATCGTGACCCACACTGACCACAGATGTTCCTGTGAACAGCTTCGGTGGTGTAACGTGAGCGCAGCCTGCAGCCGCCGGGTTAATGCAAGCAGCTCTGCAGCTTCCTGACTCCTGCACGCTCCGCTGCCACCGCGTCCTCGTGCCCTAACATCTGTGACGCCTCTGTCAGCACAGGCACTATGAGGGCTGATACTTGCGCGCATTCATCAAAGTAATTCTCTGGTTTCATCAAACATTTATCAACTTTCTTAGATGTCAGGACTTACATGTACAAATCGGTAGCCCCACATCTCCCTGCATCCTTCCATCTCTGGAGCTGCAGTTGTGATCCGCCCTTTCCTTCCCTGCTGCTGCTTGCTCTCGGGTTTCAAAGCACCCAGTCTCTGCCCACCCTCCCAGATTAGTCATCTAATGAGCAGCAGGGCTGATCAGGTGAATAATTGATGGCGAGCGGCTGGAGACAGGCATCGATCGCTAGCTGGGCTGTGGCTCTAAATGGAGAAGGAAGAAGACACCTCCAGAAGAAGTGAGGCAAATCTCTGGGCTGGGTACCATTCAGGTTTGCATGTTAACGAAGTAAACTTTCACACGCAGAGCTGATGTGTTTGTGCCGGTTCACATCTCCCACCGTGCTCTTGCACCACCAGCTCTCCTGCATGAGGAGCGACTTGCACAGTGGAGCCAAATCAAAAATATGCTTTTGATTTGCAGCAGAGAGAGATGAGAGCTTAGCCCAGCGCTCCAGCTTCATGTGGCCCTTTCAAGCCAGAAAGTGCTTACACGGAAAGTTGGACAGCTCCAAGCTTCGAATTACAGGGAGGCTGAGAAGAGCTCGGCTTTGCATGAAGCACTCACCTGCTCTCACACTGTCCACCTTCAGATCACATCTGATTTTGTTTTCCATGAGGTTTCTGCTCATTCTTTGCATTAACCTTTCATGCATGAATTATTAGGAAGCATGTTTTTTGCAGTAATTTATTTCCTTAGACATATACAGTGTAGAGTCTTCCAATAAGGACTATACAGTTGGCTTTGGGGGGTGAGTGGAAAGGACTAATTCAGACGCATGCTCTATTAACAACTTTTATAAATAAACTTTTATAAACGTAATAAATGTCCAACACGTTGTATACTTTTGAGCGCAATGACTCCTTTATTTCTTTCATCTATTTGTAGGTTTCAGTTCATAGTTTAGTTCATATACAGCATCCCAGCTTCCAACAAACAAACGGCAAAAAGGTCATCCGAAGCTGTCACTGACACGGTCTAAAACTGTTTCTCCTCCCATTCAACCAGCTTCTGCAGATTACATGGGCTCCCCGATATGCTTTTCCTGTGTTATGCACCTCCCACTATCAACTTAAAGACGTCCTATTAAAATATGGTCATAAACATCATGAAACAAAATAAATACACAAAAAATAAAACAAGAAACAAAAAAGTTATTTAAATAAGTTAAATTATTTCTCCAACACACAGTGATGTGTTTTTATTTTTTAATTACATTTTACATTTTATTTATTTATTGTTTTTTAATATTCTATTCAAAATCAATAATTAAATATGCTTCTTCATATTTCTATAATATGAAAATTCTATAAAAATATGCCTGTATTATTTTCTTTTCCCTTTAATCACACAAGACAGTTTGGTTATTACAATATATGAATGTACATGTAAATATTTATTCTTCAGTAAATGACAGTGTATTGCATGACTCACCGATGTCCCCTGAAGTGGTAAAATTACAAAGTTTCCTGAACTCATTTCTGCTCATTTCGACTCATTTCATGCCACTCTGGTTGATAATGACTTTGGGTAAATTAAGAAACAGAACTCACAGATAATTTACTTGGTTTTTGTGATTTTTAAAGTCACACTATGTAACTTTCTGACCTTTGAACTCTGTGTTTCCAGTTTGTTTTGATGACAGTGACATTTGTTAAGCACGTTGCTGGAGCCATCATTGTCCTACAGTGTCCCCAAGTTGAGAAACTGTGCATCACAATTTTTGGGGGGAATCTGCGCCACTCAACAGCAACATTTCACTCCATGGCAGCGCATCACAGTGCAGGCAACTGGATATCAACACGCTGGCTGTTTGTAACAAAAGCCATGGCTGATACATCAAAGACATCCAAGAGGACATTATTGGAGGAAATTACAGAGCAAGAGCTATGACAAGAGTCAACATTAGGCAGACTTTAACTGTCTGGAAAGAGCTCAGAGAAGAAACAGGATGCAAGATGGATGCTGAATCAGTCGTTGTTGGGGGGCGCCTCAGTGAGAAAATCTGCCAAAGTTCAGTAGAGAGGCTTTCCAATCAACATCCACTAGTTTATGTTTGTTACGATCCATATGAATGTCTGAAGCTATCAATGACGTAAAAACACAGTGATAAACAGACAAATCTGCAAATCGCAGACTGACTAAATGACTGAAAGTCTGTATTTTCATGCTATGGTCCCTGTGTGAGATGTCTGCGAATGTGATGCAACAGCATAAAAATGTGTTCGCCCATGAGGTGTGACTTGTTAGGTCTTGCAGTCCCTGTTTAATCTGAACCCTGGACAGTTCAGAGGAACTGCTACCTTTTTCAGAAAGACCTCAGAGATGTGCAGGGACGGAGGACGTCATGTTTCTGATTCCATCAGATCAGTCCGGTCACCGAATCCTCACATGGAGCTGTCGGACTGTTTGTTGGTGACATTGCTCCGGGTGAAACCTCTTTTTCCATGATGCTTCACTGAGGAGGCCGCTCTGGGGAAGCTGCACGCTGCCTTTGGTCCAGATGGTCAAGAGCTCCCGGTGTACCATGGGGTGGGCGCCATTTGCCCAGGGGGGAACCCGGTCATCTGTTCCACCTCTTTCCTCTAATATAACTTAAAATCTCCAGTCCCCCACTAACAGATCTTCATTTTCTGGTGATGGGTCCTTTAACCACCTCATGTCCTCACTCATTCCTCACCCTCACATCAGCATCTGTTTCTGTGTGTGTGTCAACAGAAGTCAAAGGAGACAGAGAGCATCTTTCTGCAGTCGTCTCAGCTCCAGGGCATGTGGGGAAATAACCGGATGCTTATGCTGCTCTTTGCCTTCGGGGAATTACGTTTGCCTGAGCAGTAACCTACATTTACTGAGCATTCTTACACAGAAGGTTAAATGAATCAGGCTTGCTGGAGGACAAACGCGCACACTCGCACACACACACGTACGCAGACACAACAGCCATCAATACAAGCACACACACTCAAACAAGGAGGTTTCTGTTTGCTGTAGCATAAAAGCTAACAAGGTTAGCAAGTAAGCAGGCATCTGAGTCTGTAATTAATTTATTTAGTCTGGCTCCAAGGAGCCGGGGGTGTGGACCAGGAAGCAGGAGAAGGCTCCTCTGCATAAAACTGTGAATGGAGGAAAAAGAGAGGTTTTGATTGGAGAGCGAAGGCCCATCATCCAGCCATTGTTCCAGTTCTCCCCACCTGCTATTAAGACGAGCAGAGACAAACGGGGGAATTTTCATCCGTGATTTGATGGGTTAATTAGCTCATACATATCTAATGTTTGATGCTGTTGGCTAAAGATTGGCGGATTAAAGCAGGTGGGCTGGTTTTTAATGTGTTTTTGTCCAAAGCATGAAGCGTGAAGAAGGAGCTGGATCACATTGTAACTGCGAGAGACACACAGAGGTACGTTCTAACCACCTCCACCTCAGCCCCCATCCCCGTCCCCATCCCTCCCCTCTTGACAGTGACTCTGGCTGGGATCCACTCACCGTCTCCCCCTTGGGGTAGACCGCCATCCGACTCGGGTCGTCAGAATCAATTATCCTCATCCCCCTTTTTCTCCTCGCCAGCGTTTACATGAGTCACATTTTTCAGGCCCGTCTCAAGCATCCACTCTTCCTCCTTCCTTCCCTTCTTCCTTCACAACAACCCCTACACCACCCTGAGGGCCCCCCCTGTCAGGACCCAGGAATAATTCCCCTGCTTTTCCAGCGCTTTCGGGAGGAAAATGGTGCAAGGTGATAAATCTGTGGCGATGTACTGTAGGAAAAAATTAAATGAAGGAAAGAAGAAGGAGAGCCGGGAGGCTCGGCTGTACAGCTTGCTCCGCACCGCATGAAAAAAGAACAGGCCGTCCCAGAAGGGTGGAGTTGGAGTAAGGACAGAGTGAAGTGGGACAGGAGTGAGATGTTCACCTTGGGCCCTGGATGCGTGACCCCGGAAGCAGCTCGTAGCTTATTATGCAGCTGGAAGCTTTCACTAAAACATGTTTCAGCATCGCGTCAGAGCTTCACTGCTCACACGTTAAAATGCAGGCTCAGGTATCACACTGAGAGGGAACAATGGCTCTGTGACCTGGGCCGATATGTGGGAGCGCTTTGGTCCATCACCATAATCAATAGCATGTTAGTGGGCACAGCAGAGCCAAGGAGATGTTATGCTGCTCCCTATATTTCTCATATTTAATGCCTGACTGATTTTAATAGCTCGCGCACCTCATGGTCAGGGTGGAGGAGGAGAGGTTCGATGCCTCCTGGCATCTGCAGGCATTTCACAAGTCCTTAAGAGGCAAAGCCGGGGTGTTTACCTGCCCTGATGGGTAACATAAAACACAAACAATGCAGCCTGTAATTGGCATTGATGCGCTTTAAAAGCCCTCCTCCCCCTCTGCAAACACCTGCAGCCCATGAAGCCGGGCAGCCTCCTGGGAAATCACACATTAGCATTTAGCCGTTTCATCTGCTGCACTAATCAGAGCCAAACGTTTCAATAATACAACACAAGAGCAGTTACGCAACCTGGAAGAAAGTGGTGAGTGGGGGAGAAGGAGCTCAGAGTGAAAGTATTTCCAGAGCATTTGGCGCCTGGGCTCAATGCTTGGATGGATCTGGTTGTCGGTGAGCCAGTGACCCTAGCTGGCCTCCCGCTTGTTTTTCATGTAATAACAGTGTGTTGCAATCTGTGAGATTTACCAATGTGGTTCCAAAAGTGACTACAGTAGGTTAACATCTTCCAATCCTTCCAGGGTGCGGACAGAGGGAGGCTAACATCAACATGCTAACAGGCACACAGGGAAGATGCTAGCGTGATTAATTCAGTTGGTGTTGTTTATCATTCCATGCTAGGACAGTAACATAGAGTGTAGCTGTGGAGAGGAGCTTGTTGTGTATGGTTTTGATCAAAACACAGAAAAATGGTTTCCATTTCAATCTTAAACATCTGAAGTGAAGTTTTTAAAATATACAGCAGCCTAGCCTCTGCAGGTGGCCGTGTCATGGAGGTGAAAGTGATCTTAGTGGATAGAGCTGCTTTGTGAAGTTAAAGTCCCCTTGATGCTTGGGTACTGATCTTTGGATCAACTATTGCTATGTTAGCTATATGTTTATGCTGGACTTGGCACAGGAAAACAAAGCAAAGTGGAGAGGGTGAAAAAGGAGAAGTATAAGGAGACAAAGATGCAGCAGATAGAAATCTGTTCAACCATAAAAATAAAAAACTGAAAGCCTGGAAATGTGGAGAAGATAACAGAAATTATCCTTTAAGAAAGCAAAGCAGGCAATCATTGAGAGCACCTATAAAAAGACAGAAACATGAATAACAATACCAGCAACTAAAAAGCATAACTGGCTGGTGATGATTAACACGGTCTCTGTATACAAGTATGTAAGTTAATGATCATCTGTGCAAACTTTAGAGCGATGATTTGACAGTCGTCAAAAATACAGAAAGGTCTTTAGGAAGTTTTCAAAGCCTGAATAAATTTCTAAATGTCATCCAGCAAACCTTTTTATCCATCCAAACCTTCCAGCAGCGCGCTCTGAGAGCATCAGTAGAAAGTAAGAAACCCCGACATCAGCATCCACCCAATGAGACCTGATGCAACACGTGGGTGTAGCAGCTCCACGGCCAGAGACGCCTCAGAGAACGGAGAAATAAATCCCAAGGACAGTCTGCAGAACAAGTCAGACGTGTTAACGTGTAAAAAGTCAGGCGTGTTGGGGTGTTTGGAGAGCAGAGATCTCAGGGGGGATTCTTGAAAATGCATCAACCTTTCTTCAAAACTCTCTGAAGTCATTGCATATTTTCTAATATTGCTTTCTCCTTCATGAAGGACAAGAATAACTCTTGAAATATTTCCTGAAAGAAAAGTGAGCGGATCAACCACCTCACTAGGTTCATCCTCTGGAAACCATGAATGCTTTGCTACAGATATCAGCTGAAAGACACTGTTCTTGCTCATTTTGGTGGTTCAGCTTTCACCTACTCTGGAACCAGCAACCTAACATTTCATCAACTTCGAACACTCCCCCCTTCAGACGCCAAGCTCCTCTGCACTCTCTGCTCCCTTCCTGGAGCTTGGCAGCCCGTTATCAGACTCTGTGGCCTGCAGTGAGCAGGAAATGACCTATTGTTCTGAGATAATATGAAATATAATGTTCCCCTGCACTCTTGGAAGGCATCCTGCCCTAACAGCCTCATCGCTGTGGGCAACAGTAGGCGCCAAATATATGAGCACCTGCCAAACACAGACGTCCATCAGCAGTGCGGTGATGCTGGTTTACAGCAGAGAGATGAGAGGGGAATCCCCCGGAGACTGGAGGGAAAACAAGCATCTCTCACACAGCCGTTTCACGAACACTCACCTCCGCCCACTCCCTACAACCAGGGAGATTTTCTTCTCGAAGCACAGGCGAAAAAACAGCAGCTCTGAGTGCATCTGAGGCCGTGGAGATAGAGAGGTGAAACTAAAACAATGAAGGAAGGCTTCTTCACGGTTCCCGCTGGAAAGTGCCGGGTCAAACACCCACGTCGGTGAAACGTCTCCGCCAAGCAGATTCATTCTCTGAAAATCAGTTTGTCAATCTGCGGGATAAAAACTTCAGCAGACTAGCCAACGGGAGTGAGTTTGTCACGCCTTTCCATGTGTGACCACACATTTCAGACGGAGGCCTCAGCATGACAAGGACCTCCAAAGCCTCACCGGTCATTACACAACTCTGCACTTTCCCTGCTGTGGAAACGGGGAGGGAGTGTGTTTATTTGAGTGCATCAGCAGCCAAAAACCCATATACATCGTTGGCAGCAGAACAGATGAACAAATCAGTGTGCAGAAGAAGAAGAGCAGTGAGGGACGACCCGCACTGTGTCATGGAAGCAGGATAAATTATGTAGTGAAGGTTTGTGGACACAACAGAAGAAACCACAGCTTGTCAGTCTCCTTTACTCTGCTCCTCCTGACTGCAGCAGCAGAAAGGCTTGTGCGTTTGCAGGTTATTACTGTCATCTTGCCTGAACTTCCAGCATTAACTCCCCTGAAAGAGGCTGTAATTACGGGGCCTGCATTTCAGCCCCTGATGGAATAATAACCGTATCCATGCAACTTTGTTTGGGGCTGCACTTTAACAGCTGTCACGACCTAAAAGTTAAACAGCCTCTGCTCTGTTTTGAGGCTGCGTTTCACCTTTTTCCGCCGAGTCTATTCAGCTGTTGTATGCGATAACGTGGTCTCAGAAAGCATGAAGAAACGCTCCTCCAACTTAAAGCTTCTCAAACAGGATTCTCCGTGAGGTGAAATATGCGGAGGGCGGCGTATTCAGGTAATAAAAGGGTGTAAATCTGTCAGATTAGTGACAAAAATGAGAGTGTGTGGGATTAATGTAAAGCATGGATGTGGCTCCTTTTGCTTTATTACTCATCTCGCATTGAAGAGATTCTTTTTTTTGGAGGAGGTACGCACCTAAATGGATTAAAGTCACAATTCACTCCTTGTACAAAACAGACATTTAGCATATATCCTTTTCTCTGTATTTGTGAGTGCATGCTTTGATGTTCAACCAGCCGCCCACTGTGACTTTCTCCCAGCTGCTGAATTGTCTGTTCAGCAGAGCTTAGGCTCAGACGTTTGGAGGTGCCTAACACTGCCATCTATTGTTCTTCTTTTTAAGACTCTCAGGGCTGTGATGCATACTTGGAGGTACATTGTTTTCACAGATTAAAAGAACCTGTCCGCCAGGATTCACAGCAAAACCGCAGAAGTTTTATAAAAGTGTTGCTCACCCAGCTCTTTAGCTTTTCACTCTGATTTTTTATTTTGATTCCCAATGACCTCCAACATCTACAATCCCAGTTATTCAAAAGTTGAACAGGATGCAATGATATGTAAATACCAACCAACATTTTATTCCCAGTTGAACATAAAAAAACATATCAGATGTTGAAAAGGAAACATTTTAGCATTTCATGTAAATATGAGTTCATCAAGAATCTGATGGAAGCAACACATCTGTAAACACCTGGAACAGGAGGAACAAAATGCTGCAAAAGCAGCAACTGGATGAGCATTTGACAAATAATTAGGTCAATTGTCAGCAGGTCAGTAACACAACGTTCACCAGTCTGAGGCAAAGTGGGTCTAAAAAATGTGGACAAATCAAGAAAAATGTTCCTCAGTATAGAGTTGTGTCTTTGAAGATCCCATCATCTACAGTGTATAATAATATCAAAAGATTCAGAGAATCAGGAGGAATCTCTGTGCGCATGGGACCAGGCTAAAGATCAGAATGGATGCTGGTGATCATGTGTCCCTCAGGCAGCACTGCATTAAAACTAAACATGATTCTCTACTGGAAACCAATGCATGGAGTCAGGAAGACTTCCAGAAATGCACACATGCAGGTTATTTCACACACGACACACACTGTCCTTGAACAGTGTCTTGTTCAAGGACACTGTGACATGTAGCGGAGGGGAATTGAACCACTGGATTGGGGTCTACAACATGGGCAGCTTCCACATCTGTGAAGCTCCGTCAATGCTGGAAAGTACATGGAGGTGTTAGAGCAACATCTGCTCCATCCAGGCATCGTCTTTCTCAGTGAAGCCTTGCAGATTTCAGAAGGACCTTGAAGCACATCTTGCTTCCATCCCAGCAGCACGGCTTCACAGGAGAACTGCTGCTGCTTCCACACCTGCAGCAGGACTAAACATCTGCA
>JBBBVT010000019.1:102833-119747 GCA_037177035.1 Craterocephalus eyresii | reverse complement strand
GCTACTTGCTTATCGGGGCCCGGCTTATCCTGGAGAGAACTGTGGTAGACGTTCCAGCCTGGACCCTGTCCCCATCAGTTGAGATCATGAGGAAGTCACACAAAGTTGCCAAACTGAACACAGAAAAAGCTATGGAAATTCTTTTCAGGGGGTTTTAGTTGAGACACACAGAATGTATAGATAGGTTGAATTGTGTATATATGTTCTGTAATGTGATTCCTATGTTTGTATTTATGTTTTTTACTGTTTTTCTTTGTGCACATAACTAATCCAATCTAATTTTATTTGTTAGCACTTTCTAGCAACCACAGCAGACAACAGTGCTGTACAAAACTACAGAAGAAGACATTAACTAAGATAACACAAGACATAAAACCTAAAATAACAACAAATGATTTTTTGTGACTCCTTTCAATTCAATTAAATTCTATTTAATTTAAGAAAACTTCATTGATATCGCTGCTATCCAAAATGCTGCACACAGCATAGGTAAAATGCAACGAAGATAAAAACTCATACAAACTTAAAACTTCATTAAAACATTGTAAGGAAACTGTTAAAGGCAGCATCTGAAGCTAAAAAGTTGTTAGAAATAACGCGTTTTAAAAGGATACTGTGTAACATTTGTACACTAGGGGGAGATGAACCTGTAACTTCCCACAGGTCACATGGCACTGTTGCAAAATGTCACACTCTCCATTTTGGAGTCGTGTTTGCAGATTTTGACCAGCTGGTAGCAAAGTAATTTGGATTCAAAAAATTTTCACCATTGAAGGATCGGGCCCTGGTGGAGTTATGTGACTGAGTGCTTCTAGTTAAATAAGATCCATTTATCTCCTGGTTGTTATAATGATGTCAGCATCAGCATTACAGCGTATAGAAACCATAAACAAAACCAGCCAGTTACTAATTGTTCTGTTACTTTGATTACATAAATTCTAGGAAATGCATTTATTGCATGATGGTTCAGGGAGTCATGTTAGCTTTGATCTGTAGCCATTAGCTTCAATTAGCTGCATTCAGACACAGATGTATACTACAACATTCTGCAGCTCATCAGGACTAACGGCAAAGTAAATCCATGCAGGTCCTGTGATCCCATGAGTGCTGGATCTGCTACTGCCAGGTTACAGATCGCTCCAGTATTTAGCCGGGCAGGCAGCTAGCAGCACAGCTAATTGTAAGTATAAAAGAGTAGTAGAGTAACACCTACTGTAACTCCTCTGTTGTCCAGCCGCTGGCTGCACTTTGTTCCAAACTCCAGCAGAGATAAAGTTATGCAGCAGCTGTTACTGTTGAAGTCCACGGTCTGTATTCAAGACAAAAAAAACCAGACCACACCTGGCCGTGCTCCTCTTATTGAGGATATCTGAATAAGATCAATACAATGGGTTTGGGGGCTACCTGTGCATGCGCAACAAGAGCGCACTCAGCACGCACAGTGGCGGCAGACCTTCAGCTCCAGCCTGCTCACAATGCCGAGCCACCTCCATCTGTTGCCACTTTTGAAAAAAACGACTGAAAACACATTTGTGTAATTTGGCATGTTCTTTAAAATGGAAATAAAACTCCTGTTTTTTTTTTGGGAGGGGAGGCGCCCCTCTGTTCTGGCTTTAAGATTAAGGGGATGTTTTTATCACAGAGAGTTGATTCTGGTTGTTTGAAACTCACAGAAGTGCTCTGTGAGCTGCTCTGTCATCTTCTGAGAAGGGAGCTGTGACTCTGGACGCCTTTATCATAAAAAAAGAATGAATAACTAAAAATCTAAAGAAAATGATGGAGGTCGTCACATTTTCTTGTCCATTTTCTGCATCTCATGGTTGCTGTGAAGCATGTTGCATCCAATCATAATCATTCGCTGAATTTAGACACATTTATGCACTTTTTAGAAACCAATTCTTTCTTTAAAACATCAGTTTTAGGAGCACAAGGGAAAATGTTTATAGACACAAAGACTTCAGATGATTATAAATATAGTCTAACTGTAGTGTTTAATCCTTTCACTCAATATGCTGGGGTCTAGTTCTCACCTCATATCTGACCATTACCTGCCTGAATGTCAGGGTCCAAAATGTTATTATTCAACACAAAATTTCCTACTTTTTCTGCTAACTTTTACTTTCTGAAGATGAAACCTATAAAAGCTAGAAAACTTTGACCCAGCTCTCATCCATGGCTAAACGATGATACGCATGATCTCAGCAGCAACCTGGAAGAGCTGAAAACACGTCCTGCAGCTGGTGCAGGGCTCCTGACCAGCGTCGGAGAGAGAGACGGCGTTACACCCGAACTACCACGTCTGCACCTGTCAGCCATAAATATTATCCACACTATCTTTCTATCGCATCGTGTCACAGCTACATAATGTTGAGCATCTGTCAGTCACCACGGCGGTAGTCCGCCGTCTTTACAAGACTTTGCTTTTAACTGCACCCTTCTGAGTGCTGGTTCCCATCATGATGTGCACTGTTACCCACAACCCTGCAACTCACTCCTGCATGAAACTTTTTTATCATTTCATTTCTTTCCTCTTGATAAATCTGCTCCAGAGTCAGGCGAACACGGCGTAATGTGTGTCGTTCAGTGTGAGGTAAGTGAGCAGCTGTATGTCTGCCAGTCAGATGTTAGGAATGCAGGAGGACATGGCCGCCATCTCCAGGCTGCCAGCAGCTGACATTCTGCAACAAACACAGACCTGTTCACCCTGCATTAGTACCACATCACACACTGCAGCCAAAATAAGAACTGATGGGAAAGCCCACAGTCGCGCTGTTCTTTGGCAGAGAACCTGGTCTCCAGTCTAACACGGGGAGCCAGGTTCTCAATGCACTGCTGGAGCATGATGGGAACCAGCGATGCTCTTCTGTTCAGGCTCCAAGATGAGACTGGGAGGGCTGACGAGGCATGTGTGTTTGTCATGAGGTCGTTACAGGATGTTTAACACGAGTTAAACTCAGCGACACGTAACTCATTCAGACTGGAAACCGGATCCTAGACACTGAAGCTGCATTTACTGAACCTTTTGTTATTGTTTCTGATCTCTTGGTAACAAAGAGTGAATAAAGGAGAAGCTGACTGTGAGTATGATTAGCTGAGACTCCAGCTGGAGCTCGTACGCCACACAATAAGAAAAAGGAAAATGCTCTTTGGTGCAACATTTGTGCTGATGAAAGAACGCGAAGTCTGACAACCCGCCTCTCTGACTGGTCATGGAAAACTCCTCCAGTCACACACAGATATGCACCAAATGACCTCAGTCTGAGACCCACCTGAACCAGAAGCCAAACAGCCCCCTGTGCATTACATCTTATTTCACAATTGTATCTTGAGTCTTTCTGTAATGCAGGTTAATAGATTTGTTTCAAAATGATTGCATCCCCTTTCTGAGGTGTCTGGTTTAACCAAACTCCAGATTTCAGCTCACTCACTGGACTCAGAAGAAACCGTGGTATTGACATGTCCTACCAATGTTTAGCAAGCTCTGGCTTTTCTCTACCATTCTTATCACACAAAAAGCCTCATTACACCATCTGTAACAAGCGATCTCTGTTAGAAATCCCCTTATAACCCATGTCAGCTGCTAGTATCGGCTCTGCTCTTTGTTTTCTTGCTAACATGATTGGCTGCTGTACTCTGCAGTAGCCACCTGAAAGGATCTAGCTAGTGCTAAAGAGTGATGCTAACAGTGACTGAGTCCTCAGGAGCAAAGAAGATGATGAAGCAGGAGGAGACGATGAGGCTGCAGGAGATCCCTGTCCCTGCAGATGTACCCAGATGTTCATGTTTTTTTACTGATTTATATCTTTACCTTTTTTTTAAGTTAAAAGAGACAGTCAGTTGGGACTAGAGTTTATGTTTGGGAAGACTGGGGTGGCGGCGGATGAGGTTCCTGAACCTTTTCCTTTTCTTTGTGTCTGTGTGAGAAAATGTATGTGAGAAATTTTCTCCGTGTTTTTATATTGTTTTTATGTTGTTGTGTGAAGGCTGTTTTAATTCCCTTATATGCACATTGTCTTTAAATGTAAAGCACTTTGAGTTGCCCTGACCTGAAAGGTGCTTTATAAATAAATACAATTTTAATTTTAATTTAAAATTATTCGGCAGGAGAACAAACAGATCAGTGACTTGACTAAATTAATGTATACAAAATATTGTACGTTTTTGTTTGTTACAGAACTGAACTGATTATCATTTTAACATTAAACTGAGAATAAAACTGATTAAAATCAACATCCTTTCTGCCACAATCTTTAATGGTTTATTATGTGTTTACATAGTAAAGACAACATTATCCTTCAAGGTTCCATTAAGTTGATGAATTTAAATATGTTTGGGATTTTTTATTCTTCAGTATTTCCATTATAAGCTTCAGTGGTTCAGTCCAGTCTTGTCTTCCCCTGTCTCTCTGTGAGCCACTTTTATGTCCCCAGCAATCAAACAAGCCCTCTTCCAACAGTCTCATTCAGTTCAAAGAGTTTCAAATCAGAATTGTTTTAAGCATTTTGAGATTTTTTCAGAGTTTATTACTTATGGTTTCTGTAACTCACTAGAACTGCCACTGAATGGATTATTTGTATATGATCTTGTTTATTTGTCAGGTGTGATGTACCCAAATTCTTTCCTGTATAGAAATCGTATAGAAACGTTTAATCTTAATAAGGATGACAAAAGGAAAATGACTGTCAGTATCAGCTACTGAGTCTACATTTGTAACTGTCAATGTTTTCTGTTTTTTTGCAGACTGCTCATGTTTCACCAGAATCTGTGGAGTCTTTCCAAACATGAGCTGACTCAGCTTCATGTGAAAAAGCAGCTCATCGGGTTGAGTGGCATCTGCAGGGGGGGCTGGGTGAAAGAAACGGTGGACAGAAAACGTAAAGAAGCTGCACACAAACACACACCTTTCTGTTCCTGCAGAGCAGTTGGACTCAAGCTTCATCTTCAATCTTTTCCAACATCCACGCTGGGCCTGAACAAATGTGCTCATGCTCAGAAATGAACTCTTATACCCCCCACAGGAGGGCGTACAAGAGCACACACATGTGACCCCCACAGAGGAAGTGAGATTAGCTTTTTGCTGCTCCTGTAATGCAGTTATCTGTCTCTGCCGGAGGCTAAATGTGGACAGGGAGGAGGAATCTGCTCTGTCTGTACTTACTGTGGCTGGCGGCTGTCTCATCCCTTCTGCACGCAGGTGAGTGTGTTTCTGTCTGCCCGTCTTTGTCTGATCACAGCCTCCGACTTTCTGTGGGCCCCTCGCTGCTAATCTGCCTTCTTAAATTCACTGTGATGATGTGTAATTTCTTACAGAATTCCCACTAAGGAATGTTGCCCACACTTCATTTCTGAAACTGATGGAGATTTCACTGGAGATGGACAAGTCAAAAGACCACAGCAGCTCTGCTAGCCTTGTAAAGTCTTCTTTAACGAGGTTTCCTGAGAGTAGATTAAAGTTAACAAATACAGGAAGATAAAGCACTTGGTCATTTAATGAGGAAAATTAGTCAACAGACCAAAACGTTCACTTTATTCCTGTTTGTTGGAATGGAGGCTCCAACACCCCCACGGTGAACCTGAATGGGAAGAAGCAGCTATAGAAGATGGATGGATGGGTGTTGAGGTGACTTGTTTGCTCAGAGATTTGCTGCCCTGATTTTTTTGCCGCTGGAAATGTTGGAACATCAAGACAACGATTCATGCAGTGATAGATACTGTTGAAAAAAATACAACAGTGATGGAAAAGAAAGAAAGCTGGGTTTTTATTTGATTTACAGACAGCTTTTAATATAGTGGATCATGAACGGCTGATGATCAGATTATAAAGGTTTGGATTCATACTCCTTATACTTTTTCTTCTTTTGGGTTTAAAAATGGACTTACAGTAAAACAACACTAAATTCAGCTTTAATTGTACAGCACAATCGTGACAAAGTCATCTCAGGTGCTTTTACAGACACAGTCCAATTCAATCTAAGCCATTGCTGTTCAGTTATAATCCAAATAAAACCTATTTATTAAAAGATTCATATTAGTTTACTTCATAAAAACTGTGTTCATATTAACCAATTCATGAAAATAATTAGCTAGCTATACTACTGTAGGCAAGCAAGTTTAACTGTGTAGGATGTTAGTGCTTTACATGAAACTTTACAGGCATTACAGATGGTGTAAGGAAAGCATTAAGAAGTAGTGAAGACATCAACAAAAAGAAAAATCTGACTAAAATCACATTATTCTTTTAAAAAGGGATAATACATTGAATTGATTTAAAGCAAATCTGTTAAATGGACTTAAGGCGACCTTACAAAAGCTGACTCAGTGCTGCCGCAACAGGCTCTGTGGGTAACTGCAGCCACCAGCAAAGCGGCATGGGAGCGCACAAACACTTCACAGACTGTCCAGTCATGTCTTTTTTATAGACTCAGGAGATGCCGCTGATAAAGTCGTCTTTTTCTTCATGGAGCCACTTTTTTGTGGGCTTACAGTGGATGCGGGTCGTTTGCTGGCTGCAGAAGCATCCATAAGTATCCTTTCAGTTTGAATCTGAGTCCACGGCGGCCATGTTCTTCCTGTTCAAGCGCTGTCGGCAGCGCGCCTACACCGGCAATTTACGTCACATCCCCACGACTGCACGGGAAACTCAGAAGCCGAACTGCAGCGCATTATGTAGCACTCTGGCAGCAGCATCTGGATGAGTTATCAACACTTTAAAGCTACAAACTTATAAGCCCAAGTATCCAGGTGTTTACTGATGCTGAATCTCTTCAAACAGAATAATCTCAGTTTTATCTGCATTAAATTGTTGAATATTTTTTGTCATCCAGATGTTTATTTATACACGTCTATCGGGCCGCAGTTGTCTGCTGATAAAGACACATAAAGTTGTGTATCACCTGTATATCTGTAATAATTAATGTCAAATGTCTGTAACATCTGACCTAAAGGGACATATAATGTACAAGTTGGACAGCACAGGTTCAAGGACTGAGCCGTGGGGGACTCCAGTCATGGTCTCTCGCTCAGATTCATAGATACTGATCAGCTTCAGTGAAATCCTCCTTCCTGAGCTGTAAGAGGTGACACTAGAGACCATTGATTCATTTCTGAGGAAGGAAAACTTCCATCAGAACAACAATGTGGATTGGAAGTCATCTGCCTGACCCGTTGGGTTTGGAGGAGGTGTCAGTAAGGACCATATACTGTATCTGGTTTACAGAGAAATTTGTTTTCTTTTCTCCGAATAACGAAACAAGAACATCAGTAGTTCTGGCCCAGCAATGTTATACTTTACAAGGACAGGCGTTTGAGTGAGTCAGTGTCTTTGTTTACGCGTTGTAGGATTTCGGCCAGCTGTTCCTTAAAGTTGTCCATCCAACCTTGATTAATCTGTGGCAGTGGAAATGACTTTTCCTCCTCTGCTTTTCCTCAAGCACCACACCCATTTTGATCAGTCAATAGCTGTTGGACACCAGACAAGAACATGTTCTGCTCCAGATGATGTGTTTAGAACAAGCTGCAAAATCTCCCAAACCGGGGTGTGAGAAAAATTACCTCATCCTTTTTCTCACAGCAACGGGACACAAAACTAATTCTTCTGTTTTTGCTCAATATATAACATCATTAAGCCAGGGATGCATCCTGAAATGGAAAAATAACAATAATTATGTCCTATATTCATACAAAGAGAATAAATAGAAAAGACAGAAAAATAGGGGGAAGTGCTCAGAGCATCATGGGACGTCCTCCAACAGGTTTGTCCTGTAGTAGTATACATAACAGGAGGGATCAACAAGCCAGTACAAACTAAAGGATTTATAAAAAATGAAAGTTTAAAGTCAGATCTTAAAGGTAAAGAGGGAGTCTGTTTCCTGAAGCCAAAGTGGGAGCTGGTTCTGCAAAGAGGGGTCTGATAGCTGAAGGTGCTGCCTCCCATTCTTCTTTTAGGACCTCTAGGAACCATCAGTGAACCTGCAGACTGGTGGTTCCTCGGATGGGAAAATATGAATATGATGAAAGTAGAGAAATATAATTTATGCTAATAATTCTCATCAGAGCTCTCACTGTAGCATTTTGGATGAGCTGGAGGCTTTTCGTTCTATTCTGGTTGAAATAAAAACATTCAGACCCAGACGTTCCCATTATCATGTTTCACAAATGGACTTCATGAGACTTTTCATTTAAACCACAATGTTCGACACTGAAGGGAAGAGAAGTGGAACAAGGGATAAACATCAGGTGATTACTAAATCAGAGAGTTTGAAGTAAATGGAAATTTAAGGAAAAAAAATGTATATATACATATATAAAATAAGATGAAGGAAAATAAAAGGATCTGTTCGGCTATGGAGATAAATTAAGGCTACACACTCTGACTTATTAAACTGTAGATCCAGTTAAAATCCAGAAAGACAATGAGGAGATGATCCCAGTTGGGCCTTGACTTATTTCACCATTCAGCCTGGATAGAAGCTGATGGAAGCTGCACACATGCAACAAGCCCACTGGTGGAAATAATACCTTCTGGAACCAAGAAAGTGGCGAGGACGCTGTCGATGGATCACAAATAAGTCATCAGCACTAACTTCCACGCAAATGTGCACATACCATGCATGTACTGAGCCATGAGTGCACAGATCCGTGCATGCACGCAGTGGGAAGCAGCCTCCTGGCGAAGGTTTGCTACGGTCCGGGACTTTTCCTCCCTCTGCTGTAGACCCCTTGCCAGGCCAGGCTTGGAAAGAGGTCACATTCTCCAAGGTGTGTCTAAGCAGAGATGACATGTGGATGTGCTGGCATGAGACCCAACTCTCAGCTGCATACCACCTCATCTCACATCCCTGCCAGAAAAGCAGCCGTGGCTGTTTTCTTTCCCTCCTTTTCTTCTCTTTTCCCTGTGAAACGCAGCGCTGTGCCAGTGAAAACACAGTCATTGTTTGTTTTTAATGGTTGTTCCATTCCCCAGGTTTATCCTGACTTAAAAATACCAGTGAAGTGGGGCATAGGCTGGAATGATGCTGATGTTAATTTGGGTGCTCTATTGCTTCCATCGCCTGAGGAGTTCTCTGTCATGTTGCATTAAATAGATTTTCTCCTGAGTGACATGTTTGTACAAATGTTTCCTCTCTCCCTTCACAACATGCGATGGATCATCTGATCGTTCAGAGTAAAGACCCACTTAGATGCTGATGGACAGCTTCAATAACAGAAACATGAATTAGTAAAGAGTGTCAGAAACAGACAAAGAGGCACGGAGGAAGGCGCTGATAGTGTGACACTATCTGATTTTAATCAGATAGAGAAACAGGATGTCTCCATTTAGACTGAGGTGAAATGAAGATCCTTTCAGACGCGTTTAGATCCTATAAAAATACATCGCTGTGCTTTCACATAGTCAACATGTGAAGGAAGTTTTATTTAAATTGTGTATTGGATGTCGGTGAATTATTCTTGTCTAAACGTGTGTTCAAAATGTTTCACTTCATTCCTGGGGATGAGAGCAGTCCCAAAATTCTCAAATTCAACTTAATCAGTGTCATGTCAGTCCTGGTATAGTTGTTGTAACGTTTCATTGGTAGGGGGGTTTGCCTCTAGGGGGAAGACTTCTCAAAAAGAAGATCCAGTATCCATATCTCCACCTGGTTAATGCCCAAATATGCCCCCCCCCCCGCCAGTTCACCAGTGTTTGTTGGTATAAATCAGGACCTTCCCCATGGAAACATGGGGCTGCTGCCAGATAGGAGGTCCACATGTCATGATGTGTGAAAGCTTTGGAGCCCTGTGAAAGAACTTTGGATAAATTTTTATCATCCATATTGAATCCTTTTTCTTTTTTGAGCTCTGTCCAGCCAGTAAAAGTCAGTCTGATGTTGACTTTTGTCTTATCTCTTTATTTTCTTCTCTTCCTCCCACAGTGAATTTAGCCAGCATACTAGTATCCAGGTGCTGTTGTGGGATGTGGAGTGGTTTAGCAAAACGGAGTGTAACATGAAAGATGGATGGCTACGAACAAAACATTCAATAAAGTTGAATTGAATTGAATTGAATTGAATTGAATTGAATTGAATTGAAATAGTAAAATGCATTTTATTAGCCTTGTAATGCCACGGGGGAAAAAATGGCTCTGAGAGCGTAAAATATCCCAAAATGAGTCAGAATCAGACTTTTATGGTTGAAAAGTTATGTAGCGTTGATTTTAAAAGAATGTTCTAGATTTTAGGAAATAAGTGTTTTATCATTCAAATTATATTTATAAAGCACTTTTCATACAGTACCAAGGCAACAGAAAAACCTTAAATAATTTATGCATAAAGAAATTCGAAAAGCCTTCACACAACAAATATAACAGCAATTTAAAAAACACACACCTAATTATCATTTCTGTCTTATACACATTCACAGACACAAACAAAGCCCATGTTCACTCCCCCCTCTCTCTTATCTGAGCTAAGGTATAAAAATATCTGTTAAAATAAATATGGACATCTGCTTTGATGCTGTGTTGAAGAATAGAAATTACAGATAAGAGTTAATATAAATGATAAACTAAAATAAAGTAAAATGAAATAAAAAATTCTGCGACAGACTGGCGACCTGTCCAGGGTGTACCCCGTCTCGCCCGTTGACAGCTGGGATAGGCTCCAGCACACCCGCGACCCACTTGGATTAAGCGGTTCAGAAAATGAATGAATGAAATAAAAAATTGAAAAATAAAAAGATTTACTTGGATAAGATAAAACTACAGAAATAGAGAGACATAAGTAGGTTGCATTTAAAATAATTAGGAAAATATAAGTTAAAATTAATCTATAAAGTTGATGATTTAATAATTAAAATAAAAAAGACTAAACAAAATAAAAATCAGTTAAAAGCTCAGCCAAAAAAGTCTTGAGTCTCTTTATTAAACATCAGCAGCATCTGCCACCCTGAGGCTCTCTGGTAGGCCATTTCAAAGATTAGGGCTGTGATGATGGAGTGAGGCCTTACCGTAAGTTTTACAATAGTTCTAACTTTAAGAACACCTAAAAGGCTGTTACCAGAAGACCTTTAAGACATTTATCAACCACTAAAAGGACCTCAAAATCACTCCTGAAATCTGTTCCCTCCCTTTTATACAACTAAAGTGTTTATCTAAAGCGTTTAAAGAACAAAATGTGTGATGTGATTGCCTGTGATGTTTTATTTGGGAGTATCCTGTTTGCCTTGAGCTGCTTTTGTGCAAACATTTGTGATGTGCAATAGCTTGGAGCTGAATCTGGCATCTCTAGCCAATTAAATTTTCACAATTGTCACATCTGGCAGTTTTATGACTTTTACACCTTTATATTAAAATGTAAACAGTCTGGACCGACACATTTTTATCCATGTAAGCAGTTGGGAAGATAGCGCTGTACACATGAATGCTGCCTTATGATGTTGTTCAGCTATTTTCTGCTATTTGACATGTTTATGCACCTGGCAACAGATGGAGGACATGTTCTCTGAGTACATCATGTGCTATCTTCTCTTGTACTTGGACATCTGTCAGTTTACACCGGATACTTGCTGGAATCAGTGGAGCTGCTTTACATGGGGTGGCCAGAGATTGTAGTTTGAAAAGAAATAATTACTTTCTTCTATCTAACACACTCACATCCACTGCTGTCATAATTGTAGCCATATTAAAGAGACATGAGAAACAAAAGATCTTTATATTAATAATTTGGATTGCGAGAAATACTTGCAACAAGTTGGAAAACCTCCACAGAAAGATAAGCTGGTAGTTTCGGTGCAGTATGTGAAGCTTATTGTGGTAGTAGGGAGGTCAATGGCTTCTCCCCCACTGTAGTAGTGGTGTATTATCTGGTGATGGTATGTATGACCACTATGATTTGTGTGACTAGTTCCTTCCTGGGGCTGCTGATACTGGGGCAGAGATCTGTTTTAGCCTAAACTGTTTCGTTTCTCTAGACTGAAAAGTCTTAAAAGCCTCTTGTTCTCTTTATTCTTATATCTTCCTTTTTAAAACAATACTTTTAACAAGTTATATTTGTCTAAACCCTTTCTTGCCATGGCTCAATTATGGTACCCTTGCAACCCACTTGTTTAGATTACGCTGGATCATGTAGCTCTAGCAGTCAGCGCTAAGTAATTAGGATATTGAGGTAATCTTTGAGCATTTTTGCAGTTGATCTTTAATCCAATGTCAAAATTTTTATGTACTGAGTTAATTTTTGCTCCCTAAATACACTGAAAACTAAATTTGACGTAACTTCCCCAAACTGTCTAATCTAATGATATGGTCTAACTCGATTAGCTCTGCTACAAAGCTTCATGCGGACATAAGGTTACTAGTCTTACAGAAGCAGTTATACAGGGATAAAACCTATTTTAAAACTGTTCAAACTGGTGTTATGAAATTCATCAACCATGCATTTCTGGAAAGAAATCCTCTCATCCTCCTCTTCTTCTTTCAGTGTTGTGTTAGTCATCTGAGGTGTCAATCAGTCAGATTTTAGAGGTGACCAGTGCCACCATGACCCCTCCAGCTCTGCCCCTTGTTAAAAGATGGAGTGGCGCCTGGGGGACTGCTATTGCAGAGCCGCTCCATCTTTGCTTGTGTACTTCAACCCTGTAGGAAAGTTAAGGTGCAAAACATGCAAGAACACAGTGGAAGAGACTGCGATGCTGTGTGGAGGGGACATCTCTGTGGGTTTCATCATGAGTGACACCTTTTACCTGCTCCTCAGGCTTACAGTTCATAAGATGGATATTTGCTCTTTGTCCCACAGACATGGCAAGTATGTCTTCTTCCTCCTCCCAGGCGACTCAGCGGGCAGAAATCAGCCACTGAGAGGTGAGAAATCACATGCTGCTACATGATGATGAGTTTTATGTGCGCTCTTGGATCCTGCATTCCTGTACGTGGAGCTTGTTTCATTTTCAGTTACCGTTTGACAGACAAAGTACTTGTTTAGTCTTTCCTCCCTGTCAGTTTGACAGTTTTACTTTTCTCTCACAGGGTAAAATATTCCTCGTTTTGATTTTAAAAAGCAAAACCTGGAATACGAAGTCATCCTAAAAACCTCCTTTTGTGATGAAGAGTTTCCTGGAGGAACCTTCAGGCCCATTAAATCTCTTTTTCTGTGTTTCTGGTCCGACGCTGCTCCTGTTCTGTCCCGGCTGATAAGCTTTTTTAAGCTGACAGAGCAGGATCGCAGCTATCTGGTAAATGGAAATGTGATGAAAGCTGCCCACACTCAGCTGATTGCCTTGGCTTGCATCATTTTGCATCCCTGGCTGAATTAGTGCTTACTGGGTGGCAATAAAACAACTGCGAGACGCAACGCTGAATTCAGGCTGAAACCAGTGCAGACCCCGAGGGAATCAGCGGATCTGAGCTCGTAGGTATGTTCACAGGTTCTGGCCAAGACCTGAGTGGGTATCATGTTCGCCGCAGAGCTCGTCAGACTCAGACCTGTCCTGGTTTTGATTTACAGCCTCGCTGGAACAGAGCGCGGAACATCACCTGCATCTGGTTTCCACTGACAAATCAAAGCCAGTTGTGGTGGGAGGGCACAGAGTTAACCAAAATAGGGGCTTTAATCATTTTTATGGGTAGTAGGAATTTACAGGTTTTAAACATATATTTATGTGGTCTGGCCCTTGTTACTGAGGATAAATCAGAGCAGTGATCAGGCTGAGGAAGATGCAGATACAGCGAGCAGAGCAGGCAGGTAGCTGAGCACAGAGCGGAGGTCAGCGAGGACAGCTGGGCGTGGAGAGGATCAGGTTTACCTTGGACCCCAGAACTGCAGCAGGGGCAGAAACTGAAAGGTGAGATGTTATTTGATATTCAAACAGTCAATAAGGTTTATTTCAGTGACAGTCATTATGCTAACATTATGTAGAGCATGATTGTGACTCTGGTCAGAGGATAAACAGTGCAGAGCAGCCGCTGACGTCGAGACGTCATTTGGAAATCCAACAGTGATTCCGTTTAGCTTAAACGTAGCCGCATGTTGGTATCGTCAGATGTGCATGGATCAGCCAGAACGTGATGATGTGACTCATCATGCATATATGAAACCTTCTGATCAATCAGGGTATGGACAGAACATCTGATGGGCTCTGGAGGGCCTGCTTTGAGGATGAAATAAGATCATAAGTCATTATTTATTCATGCATTCATATGGCTTTCCATAGGAAAGATTAAATTAACCATTTTCCACTTATGTAATCCTTAATCTTTGTCCCTTTACTTTAGCTTTGTGTCATGACTTCAGGTCAATGAATTGTTCTCTGAAAACCACAGGATTTGGAGGAAGCGTCTGATTGATAAGATTTCTAGAAGCTGAGGTTGTGATGGTGACTCATGAACTCAAAAACTACTCATGGTCTACTAGTCAGAGATTTCTGACTAGTCCTAAAAAAGAGAAAATGCTGGTAAAACACACTGTTCTGCAATTTTTAATTTTTTGTTTTGTCATCTTTTATTTTTACATATCTGTGGTATGTTCAACAAAATACTGTCTGTATCTGAGTGACTTTGTACCTGATGTAAGGTTTTTTTACACACAGTTTTGAATCATGTCATCATTTTCAATCAGCCTTTTGGATGGATGTTAGATACAGAAGATGAAAGTCTATGCTCACTATGAGCACATTTAGCAAAATGTAACAAAGACCATCGTTTCCGGGAGATATCTTACAATCAAGGCATGCACCGATACCAGTGTTGGGTGTCCTACATGAAACCAAAGCTCAGTGCTACACATGAGCTTTACAGGTGGAAATGGATGATGTGCATGCTGCAGTCCACTGTGTGGGTAATACTGTATGTCCATACAAGGAAATCCAGGAATGTTGGCTGAAATGCTGAAAAAGGTGAGAATTTTAGACAACTGGATGAATCAAGTCCTTTCTGCATAAAAATATGAATACTTTTTTTAAATCTAGACATGGGTGGGGTTAAAAGTGATTATAGTTTGCTTGAACACTACAGATGAACTAGAAAAGATGGACCCTTTTTAAACATTGACCTCTAAACTTTGGGATTTTTCTCACATCTGCGCCTGAAAACCGCTGATCAGGCACGGTCTCTATCTTGTCTCTTCTCTGAACTCTCTCCAGACAGAAAGTCAGTCTTGTCTTCTCTCTTGCTCTATCACTTACTCTTATTTTTCCTCTCTTCCCTCTCTAATGCCCTCTTGTGTTTCTTTGCTGAATCAGCCATGGTGTGTGTTCAGAAAGGCCAATGTGTTGATATCCAGTTGCTGGCGCGTCACACTGTGCCGTTTAGGAGAATGTAGCTGTTACATAATGATGGAATAAGTTATGACCTGCAGTTTCTCAGACGATGCTGGGCAACGACTCCGGGAATGTACGTGATTATTTTTTGTGCACCGGCACGATAAGTCAGAAGCACAGAGTTTATATGTGGAAAGTTATAAAGTGCTGCTTTCATTTGGGCTGAACTCTAACTTTCAGTGTCATTGAGTAAATCCTGGATCAAACAGCTGATGAGAGAAAGATGGAACTTCCTACTGCTTTTCATTGCCTACTTTATTACCTTCTCAGTGGATTATCCATAAGGTTTAGTCATTTTGTCCCTCATCAAGGATTTTTCATTTATTATCTTCAAGTCTCCTCCAATCAAACACAATGCTTTCAGAGATACTTTGATGTGGGGCTGCATGGCCGTCATCCTTACCTACAGTTGACTGCAACTAAGGGAACAGAAACGGACAGGAAACGCCGGCACACAGCTCAAACAGTGTTATGGAAAATACCAGCATGTGTTCTGTAGGGAGAATAAAAAATCCCTTCCAACACAATCAATATAATCCGCTGTGTACACAAGATTTAGAGTATTTCCACCTCTTTATCTTGGCATCAGACTTCCTTCTCCCCACGGAAGCTGGACCATTTATATCCCACCTGTCCGGTCCTGAGTCCTCTCACACGGTCAGCTCGGCTCCTGCAGGGGTCATGATGAAGTTTGTCATGTGGGATCAGAGTTACAGCTACATTTTAAGAGGAGAGGTGAGCGCTACAGTCAGTTTGCTGAGTCTGTGAAGTTCCTTAATCTTCAGCTCTTGCTAAAGGGACGTGATCCTTGTCTTTCCATCCATCTCTGTGGAGATTGATGCAGTTTGCTCTGTGACTGCTTCAGACTGCTGCTGGTTTCCGATACAGAGCTGCAAACCCACCACTGCCATCATGCTGAACAGAAATCCCTCCGACACAAAGTTCTGCTGAGGCTGATGGGAATGTCTCGTTGTTGTGATTTGGTTGAGTTATTATTAACCAGATATTAACCCGCTGGTGGTTCTGAGAGGATGGTGGTCAGGAATTAACGAGTGGTGGAAACATGGCAGTTCTGTGGGAAATAAATCAGTTTATATTGAATCGCTCTTCCTGCTGGGTAAATGACTGATCCAGAGAAGGAGCCATGTCTGTTATCTGAGCCTCCTGCTCCAGTGTCAGTGTCCTGCAACGAATATAATGCTGCCACTGTGTGTTGTGTGATGCTGTTTCTCTGTGGAGGATGGTCGTCTGGGCTGGAGGGCGGCTGGAGGTCAGAGCTGTCCTCCATCAGGTAGCAGATGAAGCTCTCCTCCTCTCTGCCTAATCCCATTTAGTAATTCACTGCTGAAGCTAAGTCCTTATTAGCCTCTTTTATTAACCACTAATTACACTTCAGACAGAAGCCAGCTGTTTGTTCGCTGCAGCTCCTGTCTCGTTAGCATGTGTGTGGGTCAGTGTGTGTGTGTGTGTGTGTGTGTGTGTGTGTGTGTGTGTGCGTGCGTGTGTGTGTGTGTGTGTGTGTGCGCGTGTGTGTGTGTGTGTGTGTGTGTGCGTGTGTGTGTGTGTGTGTCTGTGTGTGTGTGTGTGTGCGTGTGTGTGTGTGTGTGTGTGTGTGTGTGTGTGTGTGTG
>JBBBVT010000019.1:75088-90274 GCA_037177035.1 Craterocephalus eyresii | reverse complement strand
ATGTTGGCATGAAACGTATTACTACTGTCAGGATCAACGTTATTATCGTACGTATTTTAGGCTCAGAAATGTTGACAGTGTACGTATTTTTGTTGCGCAGAAACGTTAATAGGAAACATTCCTCTCTGGCGACTGGGTTGTAAACACACAATCTGATCTCCTTCAAAAGCCCACTTTTGGCAATTTTGCTTTTCAGATTTTCACATTTCCAGTCATTTTCTCTTTTGAATTCAACCTTTATCTCTTCATTGTTTTGTTATTACTTCTTGAATTATAACTAAAAAGAAAACAGCACAGAAACAAAGGAGGAGACTGGTGGAAACCGAGCTGTTTGTGTTCTTTCTTCCTGGCATGTATCTTTAAACAACAATGCACTGTCTCTGTTTTGAAATAGCATTGGAAGTTGCGCTTTTGTCAACCACTCAGTGGATTTTGTGTCAAACTTCACCATTTTGGTAAGACTGAGACATCAACTGAAGGGAATCTAAACGAGGACAGCTCATATCACATATTTTGTCATCTTCCCATGAAATGCAAAAGAAATGCACATAATTTTGTACCTAACCTCATCCAATGGTGGAATCAGTACTTAAACCTGCAGCACTGTTGTGTGTTAAAGATGCATTACATAACTTTCTGATCTTAAAACTATGTTCCAGACTGGTGTGATGGCACAGTGATGTTTATCTTGTGCATTTCTGGAACGGTTGCTACCCAGCAGTGTCTCCATGCTGAGAAACCGCCTTAAACAACTGTGTTTTCTGGGATGTTGCATGACGTTGAGGCTGAGTTTTGCTTTAGGCACCGTCTTACACGTTACCAGACCGATATAAACACACCGGCCATCAGTGTACTGATGTACACTCCCAAAGAGTGCAGGAACATAATCCAGCAGTCTGGTTTTGTTATAAAGGAAATCCAGGGAGTACTTCTTGCACCATGTCCTTCATCAAGTGTGCCGTAGATCCTTCCTTCCTTTAACCTTGTGGGAATGTTTCTACAGTGGAACAGTGGAACATACACCGGCATAAATGATATGCTGTCCACAGCCACAGCAAAGAAAGACTTCCAACTGTGGATGGGGGCACAATTATACCAGTAGGACCAATGAGTGAGAATGGTCCCATCAGGTACCAACAGGACTGTGTTCTTTTTATTTTATTTAGCTCTTTTTTCATTTATTGTCAAATTATGACTTCTGAGGTTCAGAAATTTTAAACAGAGTGGCAGGAAGACAAAAAATATGACCAAAAAGTTCTAGTTCCCCTATATTTCTCAGACCAATGTTCAGATTAGCTAGACTTAGACGCAGAGCCAACTACCCAATACTTCCATTAGCTGTGCTGGTAGCTGCCTGCCTGGCTAAATACTGGAGCGATCTTGAACGCTCCTTTCTCCATCACTCATATGTATGAGAGGAAAGATCTCGACAGACCCAAGGTCTCCATCAGGAAATATTTATATCAACACGCGATCAGCATTTATCCATATAATGGGAGCGTTCGGGGTAGTTGCTGCTTGGCCTCTAAATAAGGCATTATCTGCCACAAAACTCCTTCGTCTTACCAATGTGTTGTTATCAAATGCTAGTCCGATCCCTCTGTGACCTGTATGAAGCTTATACTTCCTTTGTTGTTGTTATTCCAGGGTCCTTTCAAACCTTTTCCCCTCGCCCGCAACTGCGATTACATCACTACAATGCGCCATGGCAAAAGGGCAAATTCACTTCATACTGTAAAACGGTCGGCTACAATTTACAACGTGTAAAAACACAAACACGGACCATGTTGCTATTATCTTAGCAAATAGTGAACTCTCCTACAGTACGGAGTGATGTATGAGGGAATTCGCCCATTTGCCATTGCGCATGGTAGTGACGTAATCTCTGTTGCGGGCGAGGGGAAAAGGTTTGAAAGGACCCTGGAATGACAACAACAAAGGAAGTACAGGCTGTATAAAGGTCATGCAATGACCTGTCTGGGTGAGTAAATGATCATATACCTACAACATAGGTACTGGTTGAAAAATACCGAAGTTCTCCTTTAACTGTGCCTGGCTAAGCAGTTGGATTGATAATGCAATTACACGGTGTCTGTTTGACTTTCACTTGTGAGTTCCCGCAAACCCAAACTGAACATGTGGCCTTGTTCATGAGCTCAGGCAGCCTTCTTTCACTTATTTCCCTCTTGTTCTTTTTCATGTCTCAATGTTTTCTGTTAGTATCTGTCCATTGCAAGCAAACGCCTCAATCAACACAAGTCCAACCTTTTAGCAACAAGAATGCTTTTTTTAAATTCTCTTTAATTAGTACAGGCTGAGACCGTTTTATCATTTATATGCCTATCATTATTTCAGTCTGAGGCAGTGTCACATGCTTTACCCAAAACACTTTATTTTTACATGCGACTCTGCTTTTGTGGGAATACACAACATGCTTCCTTGCAGAGACTGTAAGGTTGTGAAGGCTAAAAAGGTTATTCATGATGCAGAGATGGCACAGTTAATTAATGCCACAGCCATTTGCAATGGGTCAAGCTGAAAGTGTTTCCAGCTGCTTGTCATTAGTTTAAGAATTGCTCTGTAAAGAGAAATGTCATGACTTTTGAAGTCTGTTGTGTTCATTTACTGCTTTTTTAATATTCTAAATATTCTAAGCTTTAAAAGAGATGAAGTGTTGAAAATAATTTTCTAATACAACTGCTGCTCAGAAAGCTATGATCATTCATGAACCATGACTTTACTTAAAATGACTGCACACTATGACATGTTTTCTGGCCCACATCCAAACCATCTCATGTGGTGTGTTGTTACCTCACAATAATCACTTGCAGATGTGAATAACTCACTGGTTGGCCTCAGTAATCTTAGAAAAACAGATCATGAAAATAAGGTTCTGAGATGTACAGTTTCCTTAATTCAATAACTCACATGATACACAGTTTTTACACCTGTTTTTTTGATTTCTCGTTACAATGGGAGAGACACTTTAACTCATGAGGTTTTATTTGAAAGCCTCACAATGACTCTAATACAACAGATTTGCCGTATATACATATGTACATATACGTGTACATACGTGTATGTACAACTTCAGTTCCAAAGAAATTGGTTTGCAGAGAAAAGTTGTGAAGAAATCAGAATTAATTTTTCTGAAATTGTCTAATCCTTCATTTATTGATGGTAGAAGATAAAAATAGAACATATCAGATCCTAAAATTGAGACATTTTACTCTTCATCATGAATTTGAAAGCAGCAGTTTATGTCACAAAGTTGTTCCAGGTCGATGTTTCCCACTGCATTTGTCTATGAACATCTGGAACTGAGAAGGCCAGCTGCCAGATCTTTTTAAGAGGAACATTGTCCCACTGTGATCTGGTAGATGATTCTAGCTGTTCAAAGCTCCTGGATCATTGTCATATTTGTCTCAAATTTCATGATTTTCATGATGCTCTAAATGTTTTGTATTGGCTGCAGGTCTGGAATTCAGACAGTCAAGTTCAGCATCCGGACTCTTCCCCTGTGAAGCCATGCTGTTGATTGTGTGGTTTAGCATTGTCATGAAAGATTTTAATTAGTTGTTTTCGTTAGCTTAGGATCTTTTTTAAGGGATTATACTGAAGTAAAACCAAAGATTGAATCAAATTTTATTTATAAAGTGCTTTTCATGCCAAAGGCAACATGAAGTGATTTACGTGAAAAATTATTCACATTAGAACAAAACAAGCCACACACAAACACACACTCAGAATGCAGTACCCCCTCAATTTCCCCCATTTCCTCTTCCCTCCTCAATTCTCTGTCTCTTAACTGAATGTAGGTATAAATTATTAAAATGAACATAAACATCTGGCTTGATGTTGCAGTGTGGAAATGATATTTTCAAGGATCCATTAACACCAAGAGTCAACCCATCCATGACCGCAGAGGGCGCCACCACAGGAGCCATGCACACTCTACTGCAGGCCAGAGTCCCCACTTCAGCCATAGTGGTGCAGTGCAGGACCCCAGCAGCCCTGCAGACCAAGCAGGACCACCCCTAGTGTGGTGGTCCCCATGAAGAAAATAAAAGATAAAAAATGTGGAGAACTTGTCATGTGGGCAGCATAGACTAAATGTGCATCAATGACACTTTTCCAGTGTCATATGTCAAACCCATGGACCTTCTTTCCAGTGGGTGTTAGACTCATACACTCTGTGTTTTTCTCACAGTCAGGTCAAACATTTTTATTCCCATGCAGTGAAAAATGGCAAATAACTTTCAGCTGCTACTGTTAAAGTTTCCTCACCAAGATAAAATCTTTCAAACTCAATTTAGATTTCACACAGCAAAAGGTTTGAGTCAGGGCGCATATAAGGTTGAGAGAATAGAGCGTGATTGCCATGGAAACGGAAGTATGTAAACCAAACTTCTCTCTTGTGAATCATAAAGAAACTCAGTTGTTGAGAAAGTTCAAATCATGGTAATGTCCTCTACAATTAAAGCTCCTCTGACACCCAGAATAATACTCATTAGACTACCTTGTTGGCCTTGAACACCATCTCTTTTTGTTATCTAGTGCTGTAATTAAAGCACAAAAAGGCCATGAGCAGGATTGTCTATCTGCTGCATTGTTACCAAGTCTACAGTCCTTGGCAGGCATTTTCTCACAGGTAATTTCTTGTTTTGTTGATTATGCCTGTGACACTTCATCTTTCTAGACAACAGACACAAAATATATTTTCTTTTAATCAAAAGCAATGTGAAATATTCTCACTGCAGACACAAATGTAGCTGTAAGGCTGAGAACACAGAGTCCAGTCTGGCCAGTAATAAAGAGAACAAAAGAATAAAAGAGGTCTTGTTACTGAATGCAGATCTGCCAGAGTACATTGCTAGTTTGACCTCATTACTGGGGTTTATATACTAGTTGTGGAGGGGCAGTTAAATGCCCAAGAATGTGCACTCATTTGGCATGCAGCAATGAAACAGACCCACACAAACCCAGGCCGCGTACTGCTCTGAAAACTTCAAGCATTAGTGTGTTAAAGACATGAGATATCACTGAATGCTTTGCAAGTCTGCAAACAAAAACTGTACACACAACTGACAGGAGGGTCTTTGGACATCAGCAATTTAAAACATTGAAACTGTAAAGCTTTGATGGAATGTTTCAGTGCACAATTTTAGGTAAAAGGCTTCATTCTGTGCCTGTGTGTCAAATGGAGATTGATCAAATACCATCATGCTACTTGTATTGGTAATTTTAGTAGAGAAATGTGGAGTCAGACTTCTCCAATCCAGCTATCCACCTACTAATGCCTACTAAAACTTTGTACGTTAGGATGTAGTGTAATGGAGGGACTGTAAAAACATTATAATTAACAACGCAGGTTTGCTCTGCTTAGTTTTTCTACCACTACTATCAAAATGTGACACCAGCTGCATTTCCATTGTCCTACCTAAATTTCACACAACCTAAATATTGCATAAAATACTGTTAATAGAAACACCTAAATTTGGAAAAACTTGCAAAATAAAAATTCATATCATGATATCATCTCATGAGATGCTTTTTTAAAATGAGCCCATAGAAGTATATCGCAAAAATGTAATGGAAATGCTTTCCATATTTACACATCATCGGATGCTGGCAGTTTGTAAAAGGCAATAGCTTCTTGCTTACAGGTAGCATCTGCCTCCTAGGGCATGAAATGTTCTGGTGCCACAAGAGGGTCACACAGCTCATTAAACATATACCGGGTTATTCTGAAATTCTGAATCTATAATTTGTCTGTTAACTCCTCTGTGATGATCCTCTCCCAGAAATCCCTCATCCATGTCTGCTCCCATACATATAGACTTTGCCTCTGAGCTGTCACCCACTGCTTTCGTCTTCTGATGAGGACAGCGGTATTGCAGTAGTGGCAACTGATGCAGTTGCTCCAACACGCTAAATGTTTTTCTTCCTCCATCTACCTCAAAGTGGAGTCACTGGGGCAATATTGTACCAGAATTACAGCTTATGTCCTGAACAGCATTCAGTAGAAACATTTAAAATTGTACTTTGAAAAAAAATTGAGAAATATTGCTTTTTTTAACAAAAAACTGTAATGGAAAAGCAGCTTCTGCTGCACCTTTTAAAAGGAACAAAATAACAGATGCAGGCTGTGCTGTGTTTAGGCATATGATCACTCTACTAAAGTAACTTTGATTATTTTATTCTCTTAGAATGAGACATTTATATCTACTTCTGTCCATCGTTACCACTAGATGTCAGCAATTTCTATGCGCCTTTAGCCCTTATAGGTCATTAAGGAGTTGTTTTTTGTTTTGTTTTATTTTTGTCCATTTGGGTAATTTCTCCCTAAATCTTTGGCCACAATTCCGCCCAAAATGAAAACCCTGAAGAAAGTATAGATTAAAATGTATTTCCCACTTTTTTTTCAAATCTTTCAGTTCTTACCTATATATGTTATTAATGAAAATATCTAAACCCTTTAAATATTTATCACATAACATGCTGACTATTTGAATGAAACAAAATTGACATTTTGTCGTGGCTTGGTAATTCTTTTTTTCTTTTGTTTGGGAAACATGTTTATTGTTTTAAAGGTTAAGTCTGTAATGTTTTTTGTTCTGGAAGAGGGATTTTTTTTGTACTCTATAGACCCAAAAGGGTAGTGAGTTTTAAACCTGTCACTGCAAAAAAGTTAACAATGCATCAAAATCAAAGTTGTTACAGTGTTAAATAAATTCAAAGACTAAACTTCAAATGGAAAAAAGAAATCTCAGCTCCCCTACGTGTGTTTTATATTAAAAAGAATTAATTGCATGTATTTGTTGTTTCATAAAAACAGTGACATAATGGAGGATTAACAGGATTCAGATTAATCAAATTTTCATGAGGACTGAAGTTGTCTGAGAGATTTCAGGGGAGAAAAAGTGAAAAAAATATAAAGTAAAAAACACAAGAAAGTAATCATCTGTAATGTTTTTAACAGTTTCTGGAAGAAGGACTTTCTTATCCACTTACAAAATGAAAGGGTAGTAAATTGACTTGACCTATGGTGGGTAAATTTCTCAGCAGATCAAAATTACCGGGTGATTTTGAAAGACAGAAAAAAAATTGAAAGACAGATATTCATGAATATATGTTGTAAAATTTCAAGACCCTTCTCAGATTTACGTCAATACTTAGAACATTTTGAGTCCATTACTGGGCAAAGTCCTTTATAACAGTCCCAGTGCTCAAAACATATTTTGCTGACCAACTGTTTTGATTTTTTTGACCCTGTGGTATTTCCTATAGCGACACCCTCAGGAAATAAACATCATACTTTTAAACCCTCTGCTTGCATATCTCTAAAAATAGACAATTGTTCCCATTGTTCTGTGCATCCCTGCATACATCCGAGACCCAAATGCAGAATCTTAATGATGAGTAGATTTTACAAATAGTATTTTTTTATATTTAAACACCCTCAGTGAAGCATCCTCACCTGACTGGTGAGAATGAGTTGACAGTTTATAAATTCAACATGCGTATCTGAGTGCCTGGTGATGCTTCTGCTTGGAGAAGACTGCACAATAAAGATGCCTTTCAGATGTCTTTTAACTCTCTGCATCTGTTTTATGACATGTCTGCATGTGCCAAACCAGATGTGTGCAATGACATCACAGCCTCAAAGCTCTGCCCAAGCCACATGTGCTTTCTCATGTACTGACTGCCAAATCAAATTGCCATAAACCAGTGCAGAAATGCTGGAGAAACTGGTGCTGCTTACAGAGCATATGTTAAGAGGCTGTTTTTCTGTCAGGGTAAAAAAGCCCCGGTCAAACCAACAACACATAAAGTGGACATGATGTATTCCCCTTACAATTACTCTGACTAACCTTACATTCATTCCTATCTTACAATTAAATTTAATGGGATCCACCACTTTGGTCAACAGTAGCTCAAGTAGAAGAATGGTCCAGTTCCAGTCTGAAGGCTGGTGGTTTTATGCGTTCTTCATTGTTAGGCTTTTTAGAAAAACTGCCTGTTCGCAGCTGAGAGTAAGGCTGCATGATATAATAAAATCATGTGATAACAGTGTTGAAGGATGAGGTCATAGGTTTAATGCCACTTTGAAGTTTTCTCACACAGATTTCCATGCATGAAACTGACTTGCATGCTGTTATGTTTGCATCTGGAATCTGAGTAGAGTTTGCCTTCACATAGTTGCAACTCTAATCAGATTGTTGCAACATTCACACACAAGGTTCTCTTCTTCTTTGTGCACTGCATTTTGCTTTGTTCATCCATGTGCTACAACATGTCACGTTTTTCTTTTGTTCTCCATGAAACTGAAAAAATGTTGTTGAATAAAAGCAATGAATTACTGTATAGTATGGACAGTATATGGACATTGTTTAAATTAGTAAAGAAAAGAAAAAGACTGTCTTTCACAATGACTTTAGACAAATAAAATCATAATTTCAGACATAAAATGTTAACAAGACAACATATAAATATATATTTTTGTCAGGGATATTTGTATAGCTCCTCGTGGTTGTTCTGCAGATGGCAGTGGAGAGTCACTATATTTCCCCTGTTACCTACTTGGCACGAGTATTCACCATGTTTTCAACCAAAATATTTCTGAATATCCAGCATTTTTTAGGTGCTCTTCTCTCTAACTTAAACTATCAAACACTCACATCATTTACTCTTTGCATGTAACCACACTATCTACACGGTGCAGGCATCCAAGTGACTCCATTTAATTCCATTTTTGAGACACAGAGCAGATTGCACAGCAGCATCTGGAATTTCACATTACTTTCTTGAAATATGCAAATGTAGGCAATACAGTATATTCATTGCTGTATCACTGTAGAATATATGTATGAAGGTAAGTTTTTGATATGTCGTGCAGTACTAGAGAGCTTAAAGTCTCCCCACAATCCTAGAGCGATGTTACCCCTCGCCAAGTTCTCCCAAACAAAGTGGTTTGTGCAGAAAGGGTCGACATGACTGTGATAGAAACCGTCAGATGGGAGCTGTACTCAGCAGCCTGTCTGCCTTCTGTGAGGCTGATTTACAGCTTTCATATCAGGCTAGTGCTATTCAAGGAATGCAGCATTATAGTCATATTCTAGAAGTCCAGTATGAAGTTCAGTAAGAGCAGTGTGTGTATAGCATTCCTCTTTTCTCCACAATGAATCCATTATTTTTCATGGTTCCCATACAAATGAGAAGATGAAGAATACATGTGCAACCACACGCTGCATGGCTCAGAGCAGATCTGTCTATTTGCAGGCTTTGGTACCAAACAGCAAGTCCATCCCTTTCTCCCTACTGGTCTCTTTTCCATATGCTCCTGCTGAGTTTCATGTTCACTACAGGCTCATCAACTATTCTGACTGCGGTTAGGGATCATTTGTTTGCTATTGGACTGTTTCCCTTAGCAACGCTCTTCTAAACTGGCTGCTGTGGAGACTATTCAAAAGAGGCAGAGTGAACAAAGAGCAGGAGGGCAAGTCTGTCATGTGGTTACCTCTCCACCTCAGCCGCTCATATCTGATAGAAAACTTTAAACCTCGACATAATACACCCTGTGTTTGATAGCAGGAGAGACTGATCACCTCACCTTTATTTTGCATGTCAGGCCTGTAAAAGGAGGAAGTCACAGAGCTGAATAACTGACTGTTTGAGCCTGCTTTTAATGGACAGGAAATGTGGACAGTTAACTTGGCCATTGGAGCAGACTGAAATTGATTGGGTGCTGGAGACTGACCCACTAAGTACTGTGTGCATATTAGAAAGTTCCCTGCCAAGCATACAGAACAAGACACAACACTTCAATGTGACTGCAGAGTGCATTGGTGACTCGATTTTGAAATATGTGCAACATCCTGAATTTATCCCAGATTTATTTCAGAAATTATACATGTCATTCACAATTCTCTGGCCACTTCCATGTGAGTTCCAACCTTCAGTTTGAGAATCACTGTTTTGTAGAATTAGTAACATAAGATTTAAGCTTACAGTATGTAAAAACAAGCCAGGGATGAAATTTGCTAAAAGGTAGCTGAAGCATTAAACTATAAAAGAGGGTTGTGTAAAATCTAGAGTGTACATCAATGCTGATCTGTCTTTAAGTGGCTAATGATGAAGAACGCCTTAGATTTTGAGTCACACAATGGATAAAGGGTGACTTTTGTTTGTTTTTTGCCAAAAAAAAACCAAAAAAACTTATCCGTGAAAATGCAACAGGGGTTAATTAGGAATATTCATAAAATGGGCCTCATTTATTTCAACAAAATAAAGGTTCCGTTTATCAAATTGTGTTCCAGTGAATCTATAAGAGTTAAAGTTTTGGAAGTTTTGAGCAGGAACTGGTCTAATGCGGCGGTGGTTGCCCAAAATGCAGTGGAATCACCCTTGATGCACATATCATGACACGGAAGCCAACTTCAGCGTCTTTGCGTGGAGTGGTTTTATGCTGAAAGTGGGGGACGGGCGGCATCCTGTTTTGTTGCTGCTGAAGCTGACAAGTTTAAATCCACCTTCCAGCTGAGCTGCGAGGCAGAGTCGGAGCTCTGCAGGAGTTTGCAGAAAGCAGGAGATTCCTCCGGGAAACAGTCGGTAAGTGGAAGTGATAAATGCCACGCGTGTGAACGGAGCTCTGTTTCTTCGGAACACGTTGTTATCTCGGTTCTGGTTCTGTTAGAGGGCAGTGGAAGAGTCCACGGAGGAGTTTAAAAGTGTGGACAAGACATGCCAGCTGCTAAGCCTCACCCTCTTTGATGCTTTCGGATGCTGGTTTGTCTTTCGCGGAAATAATTAAAATATGAAGAAAGTTATCTGATGTTTGTCACGTGAGCTGTGAAGGTTAGTGTTAGCGGACCCTCCAGGTGAGCCCATCCCTCTGTCAGGTGGGGGTGTTCCTGCCGGCCGACACCGTTAACAAGCGAAATGGAAAAGCTTATGTTGAGACGAAGTTTGAAGGCAGAGCTGGACATGCTTATTACCTCTGAAGTAGTGGTTTAAAAAAAAGAGTCGACTCTTTGACTCGGCTCCCTTAAGTCTGGTTAAAACGCTACCTTGTTGAAACATCCTACCACAGGCTGAATTTAATGTAGCCTGCATTTATGCTGTTGTGCTACCACTTCAGAGAAGAATACTGCGTTTTTTCTCAGTTTTAACGCTATAAAAAGGCAATTAATAGTCATTAGTTGTCACTTAATCCACTGACAGTATGTCCTCATCCCCACATAAATGTTTTGTGTTGTGTGCATGCACAGGGCGTATGAGAACGTTCCTCTGGGTAAGGCTAGTTTTATTTGTAGCACATTTCATATACATTTTTTACATCTTTTAATGTTTTAAAACATTAAGAAGAAACAAACTTAATAGAAATTAGAGTAAAGAAAAAGCTCAAATAGAATAAGATAAAATACAAGAAATAAAAATCGCAATGTGAGGTATAAACAGTTGATTTGACAAAAAGGTGGGAAATAGAAACGATTTTAAGCAGACCTGTAGTCTTCTGGGAGTTTGTTCCACATGTGAGGAGCATAAAAACTGAATGCTGCCTCTGCTTCTGACTCTGGGAAAAGCAAGTCGACTTGACCCTTGGACCACATCCCTCCGTAGAGGAGGCTGTGCTAAACTAGCTTTAAAATCTGCTAATGGTTGAGCTTTGCCAGCGGATCTTTTTTCTCTCTCCTGTTATTCACTGTTGACAATTCAGAAGGCCTCCCTATTCGCATCCATGGCGAGTATTTAAAATGAAGCAACACATGCAAGTTATTCTTAAAACAAACTGCATGCCAGCGTTTCTGTTTCAGATTAAATGTTGAGTTGATGCACATTTGGCCAAAATTATACAATCCAGTTTACACAAACACACACCCACTTGCACACACGCTGCTCTCAAAGTGTTTGAACCTTTCCTTGTTATTTGGCAGGTAGTCTGATATGCTAAAGCTGCTAAAATAAAGAACCTGTGGGTAATTAGGATGGTTACTTATGTCTATTTCTCTTTGCTTTGTTTTGGAAGTGCACAGAGAGGCTAATGAGCAGCCATTTTTCCTGCAGCCAGCCATGCAGACATAAGGTCAGTGAACCCAGAGGGATCGTGACAGCTCTTCTGCCTTGAGCCTGTTCAGTCTAATGGCCACAAAACAGATTTGACTGATTTATTTACTGGACATTAGCTTTTTCTGTTCTTAACTCAAAACTGTTGACTTAATGTGTTTGTGTATTGGTCTATCCCATACTGGTACAGGTTTAATGATGGTGCGCTCTACTGGAACTCTGAATTTCTGACTTCCAAGTGGGAAATTTAAACTGGAAGATTTTTGACTGGGAAGACATAGGACCCTCACCAGCCCAGACATCACACTTAAAGATTGCAGTTTACTGTTTCGAAGGTCATGTAATATTGCGTTTATTTGCAATTCTGACCAGCTTTTCTTGCATTAAATCATCCGTAGACTGGGTGTTGTTGGATATAAATGTAGGGAGATGCTGCTGTAGTGTAATTCACCTGCTGTCAGCTGTGACAAGATCCAAAAATGGCAGATGGCAAGTGCTGAGTTTCTCAATGGCACTTTATTGTTTTAAAATGGCCCTTTCCCTTTTTAAACGTCTGCTGTTGTTGTAAAACAGTCTGTTTTAGTTGGTTTGCTGCTTTAAAATGACAGTTGCCTCTGAGAAATGGCTTTAATGTGGGGGCTGCCATATTATGTTTGAGTTGTAAACTGGGACACTTTTAACTTGGGAGTGACGTCATTCCCAGTTGCGAGGTAAATGGAACGCATCATAAGTACAGGTGCTTTTCTGAGCGCCTCAGATGTTTTCTTGAGATGGATATCGCCTGAAAACCTTCCTACTGTTAATGTTATTCTGTCAAATTGCTGTTGTTTAGTTAGAGGTTTGACATAATCCAAAGCATGGCATAGTTGTTTTTTTAATTTTTGCCTGACCCTTGTCTCCATCAGCAGTTGTGTTTTTAATGCCAAGATGTGTCATGTTGGTGATAACTGAACTGGATGAGTTCAAACATTTAGATTTAGATTATCTAATTAATTTACAGTCAAGTCTTGTTCCAAAGAGCGATGGCTGCCGGCAGGAATAACAACTTCCTGTACCTTTTCTGTCCTTCAGAATATTCAAGAAGTCTCTGACTGAATACACTGTTGTTTTCTCATTGAGATGTATAGAGATGGGAATAATTGCCCGTTGTATTCAGCAGCATTGTTCTCTGGACATACACCGCAGTCTGCTGCTTATCACCTACACAGATACATGTTGTTGCTACAGCAGGCCAGGAATCTTGAAGCATTTCTTACGCAGGTGTTTTTATTAAAGGTCATAGACCTTTAATAAAAACATGACAGCCATCTTGGAAAACTTTACGGACATCTTTATTTACTTCCACCGAATTTGCCAGATTGTTTCAGTTCGTAGGTCAAGTTTGACATTAGTTAAAATTGACCAACATAAGGAAAATACTGTATCTGTTTGCTCCTACAATGTTGCTGAATGTCTAAAATATATTTCAGTGTGCCCGTATTAGTGTTGTAAATGGGCCATGTGTTGGATTGTTGATGCTCTGGCAGTAAAACTGTTGGTCACTATTACTTGGCAATGTCCTCTGGTTTGTTATGTACCGAGTGAGACCACCAAGCATGCGGCTGGGTTCATGGTGGGAGGGAGTGTCAGCCATTGATGACGGATTATGGTATCATGAACTTATCATAAATGCTAGTTTAAACAAACAAGCGGAACAGCTGGCTGCAGATGATGTATGGATGAATGAGGGATGAGCGTTTTCCCTCCACTTGAAAGTAGGTGTTGTCTGAGTGCATGTGTGCACACTCTGAATTGCAGTGGTTTTTTATTGAGTTCCCATGGTCTCCACCCTCTGTTTCAGGGTGAGAAACTACCAGCAGAGGTTAGTTACATAAGCCTCTGAATGTTACATCATTGTTCTGGGGGCCCTGGTCAAGAGATGGGCCTTCAGATGGGTCCAACGGGTCCCACAGGTTCCTCCTATTGGAAGCAGATGCTCAGTCAGTCTCTCCTGCTGAGAGACATGGCTCAGTGGTGCTGATTTAATGAGGCCCCACCTGTAGCAACGACGGCTTTTTTGCATGTGTTTTGTGTTTTTGGCCTTTCTGTGTTCAGTGTAGCTCACCGGGAAGAATGGTTTGATTTAGAAGGACTTGGTTGTCATGACATCAAATTGGTTGTCATGACATCAAAACATGGAAAACAGTGATGATTTATAAATGTCCAATCCTCAAAACAACCCCACCTTTTTTGATCACCAACAGTAAAACCAGAATATTGTAATTATTGGTGGAAAACTTTGTACGTCAGTGGCTATGGAGTTAAACATGGTGCTGTTTGGAAAACCAAAGTTCAAGCCCTAAAGGTCATAATCGAAAAGATTTACAGTGGATGTTATTTGCATTTTGGGAGTCCTGTGATCTGAACCTTGAAGAAAATGTGTCACAGTAAGAAAAAAAATCCAGGAAAACTGCTTTCATTTCAGTCTATTCATATTATGTTCCAGATGACAGCCTGATTTCCAAAGTTTCTCCCCTCAGACCAGCTTATTTAAGAACCGGTGTTACAACTTTCTGGTTGTAATTCTTTCCTTTTATCTTTCCAATCTCTTTTAACCTGATATTTGTTAAATTTCTGTATGACATAGTTTGATACATTATGAGACTACTCTAATGTGTTGGGTCAGAAATTCCCCATGCTTTTCTCAGGTTGTGCAAAAAATTAATACAAAGATATTAATTGATCCTAGAAGTAGTATTTAATGTTTTATAAAGGTGCAACGGATTGGTAAACTCACGGTTTGGTTTGGATCACGATTTTTGAGTCACAGAACAGATCAATTTTACGATTGGCAAATAGAGAAAAAGGACAAGACAACTTTAACTTGTTTTTTTTTATTTCAGTATTTTTGCATTCTAACAAGGGCTGGGCAATAAATCGATTTTATCGATAAATCGAATTTGCTATTAATGAGGATTGAATTTTTTGAAAATCGAGATTTTTTTAGCCAGAAATATTTTGCTGACATTGCCTTCCCTCACCTGTACAACTGTATGCGTGAAACTGATATTTTCATTGTTTACAGTGGCAGGGCCTGCCAGCTTGTTTTACAAGTTTGTTTCACAACTTAAAATATCTGCA
>JBBBVT010000019.1:44061-58115 GCA_037177035.1 Craterocephalus eyresii | reverse complement strand
TGTGTGTGTGTGTGTGTGTGTGTGTGTGTGTGTGTGTGTGTGTGTGTGTGTGCGTGTGTGTGCGTGTGTGTGTGTTTGCCGTTGTGGCTTTTGGCTGCAGCCATGTGGGAAAGTGGTTCCTCTGACTGCCCGTCTGTGGGACTCATCAGGCTTCCTGAAAGAAATACTCCCCACTACCCCCCCATCCTCTTTATATCTGCTGGGAGACTCCCTCTGAGCTTCCACCCCTCTGCCCTTATTAGTTTTTGTCAGAGTTCATCAGGACAGATTCCCATCTCTGCTCATCCTGGTCCTGGGGTCCGTTGGTGTCCGTTGGTGCCACCCTGGCTGGGATCCTGATGATCCACTTCCAGATGGCGGGCTCTCTCTAACCGTCGCTGCCCTAACAGGACAACACGACTGACACCACCAAACCCAGTCTGTGGTTTAGTGGGTTGTGGCTGCTGGTGAGCCGCCTGCCGCCTCTAGTCTGGTCATGTGACTCCCAGTCCTTCCAGGCCTTGCCCTCTGACAGCCTCATTCTCTCAGTCCCGTTCTGCTGTCGCCCCTTCACTCTCTTCACTTTTTTTCTGGTTTCCGTTGTTTTTCGGCATATTGTGGATCCCTTGCTGGAGATCGTCTGTTCTGCAGAAAACAGCAAACAGGATGGAAGGTAATATTCACGTTCTCCGTTCTTCATTCACAGCAAACTCTGTCTCCAGCTTTTGCTTCTTCCGTTGTTTCCTCTCAGTAATGAACTTTGCAGTCTGATGGTCTGCTCAGAGTCTGGCAACAGGCTTTAGTGGAGATTTAGGTCTGGTTAGTGAAATGCCAGTTTAGCCGCCACAGAGAGGACATGTAGGTCATGGTGGTGTTGAATGATGGAGGTGAGAGGTGGAGAGGAGACTGGGAGGGCTGATGAAAGTGTGGCAGAGGTGTGTCTGATGGCTGCTGTCAAGATAAGGTGTGAAAATCACTCCAGGCTGGAGGGAATACTTTCTTTTATTATCCAATCCTTCATTTTCTGTTTTTTTAATTACATATATTCACCTTCTCCTTGTGCCTTTTTATCCTCCTTTCTTTCACCACCATCCTCCATATCTGCAGCCTGTGGAGCTCTTATCTGCTCATTCTGTCTATTTGTGGCCGCTAAAGAGAGATGGAAATTCAGAGGTCGTCTGGTTGTTCTTCATGCAGTTTGGAAGAACAGCAAAGCTCAAACATAGATTACTTTTCAACACCACAACTGCCTGACTGTTTCACTTTAACAGTGTTTGATGGCTGGAAGCAACTCGCAGACTGAGGCTGCAGAGGAGCAAAATATACTCGACATTCCAAGGATATTTCTGGATCATTTGTGAAATAAGTGCGAATGCATCAAAATGTAGAAATATATTTTATGAACAAATTCACTAAGATCTGTGAATCAATGATAATGGTAACAATCGGAATAATGATGACATCATTAGTAGTAGAAGGAATCAAAATAGATCAAATAAACCAGATATACCCTATAAGAACAACTACAAACGCTCCATGCATAGAAGTAAATATAGATGAGTTTATATCAATGATTCAACAATAAAAACAGGATTTAAAAATGCTACAGAGAGTTTTAAACGAATAAATATAAATAATGATGGAAAAAGGCTTTGCTGTATAGTAGTGATTACAGGAACGGTTAAAAGGCCGTTAGCAGTGGGTAACAGGGTCTGTTCACAGCCTCTGGTCCTCGTCAGCATACATGAGGCTCAACTCCAGAGTTAATAGGAACTAATGAAGAAATGTCTCCACCTTCTGGGCTTCCCTTCAAAACTTAAAAATAACATTTCCTGTGAAACTGGAGGCTGAACCAGTGGGTTAAAACAGACTAGTTAATATAGATCCTGCTCTTACTGCTCCTTTGGTCCTTACAGCTTTCTACAAAGACTTGTTGCTGTCTCCTGATGGTTTCAGGGCAGCACAGATCAGTAGGCTCTGCTCTCCATCCTCTCCACAGATGTTTGGGTTCTACTTTCTGTGTTTTAAAGCAGAAGCTGCTGAGTTGGCGTCTGCCTACATGCTAATTCTCATCAAAGCGAAGCGGGGGGGCTAATGGTTTGCATACTTCCAGTTTTTCTGGATCCCAGACCATTGTTGTGGTTTGTCAACAGCTGCTTATGGAAAAACATGAGTCAAGGCCTTTTTGCCCTCAGTTGTCTGTGTTGTGGCGACAGTCGGTCTGATCAGGGCATGTTAACGATCAGCTCTCAGCTCTCGCTTCACAAACAGCTTAATTATCACATTTTCTCAGACAGGTCTCTGCTAGCTTTTAGAAGAACTACTGTTTCTCCTCTGCTAATTAGCTCTGCTGTGACCAAACCCTGTTGTTCTGGGCACCAGTTCCTGAGCTCGGCTCCAAGCCCAGAACTGCTGACTGGATCAGCTGAAGTGGCAGCGGATGAAGAATAAAAACAGTGTTTCTGCGGTGATGACTTCTTTGGAACACTAGATGGTGCTATTGGCTGTGTGGCGACTATGGAGACCAGTGTTTCTGCCAACTTCCTCCTCCTACCCATTCCTTTTAATGTCCAGCATTTCTTTCGCTAAGTGTCCAGCCAATACTCAGCTCTGTCTGTATTCATTATTTCCTTTCTTATTTCCTTTCGTCCTCTCCTCCTTTTGTAGACTTTTGAACTTCAGATTACTGTGGTACATCTGCTAAAACAGCAGCAGATGATGGTAGAAAAGTCCATACAAGCTGTCAGGAATTTTTCATCATTTATATAAATAAACACAAATATGTCAGTTTTCTGTTTTTGGTCGCCTCTGAGGAAGCATTTTATTTTAAGGCAGACATTATAGAGGCACTACCAAACACTGGCGGATTTTCAGCCCCTAATCACAGCTAGTCCTGCGTCAGTCTTACATCCTCCCTCTTCTCTGAGTTCTCTCCAGCCATTAAAAGTCAGTCTGATTTTGGCTCTTGTCTGATCTCCTTCTCTGTCACTTTCTCTCTCTTTCTCTTCCATTCTTCCTCTACTTTGATGAATCAGCCATGGTAAATGTTATAAAACAGCCAGTGAGTTGCTGGCAGTGTAGAAAGTTAAATTCAGCTGAAACATGATGCAGTAAAGCTGTTAAGTGCCGTTTCTCAACGTCAGGATGCTGCAGGGCAATGATGGCACCAAGAATGTATGTAATAAACATTATTACGCAGTAAAAACAGGTCAGGATCACGTATACATGGTTGGAAAATTACATAGTGCTTATTTAACAACTGAGAGAGCAGAGTGAGTAACATACGGTGAGAAACGTTACTTCCTTTGGTGCGACTGTGGTGAGATGTTACCACATCCTCTGTGTCAGTGTCCTCACATGGACTCAGGTCATTTTTATAAACTAGGTGTTTACTTAATAAAGGAGTGGTCGTCACTCCATCACTTGTAGCTTCTGAGTATAAGCGTGTCCCCTGTCCTCAGTGGGATTGGCCTTAGAAGCAGCACTTGTTCATCATTTGATTGGTCTGGCCTGATGCTGGTGGAGTGGGAAAGCACCGTTCTAAATTTACCACCTGACCCGCCGCCCGCCCCTCCAAACCATCCTGCTGCACATAGAGCCACAACACATGTGCCCCCCCAAAGGCTTGTAGATAGAAAGTGGGTGGAGGGTCTATCTTTGTGTCCCTGAAGTCCTGATCCACAAGCCTCCAGAGCTCTGACCTTCCACAGCGAGACGGAGAAACCCAGAAAGGTGTCCAGCTGAAACCTTTTCACCTCATTAAGACTCTGCTGAGAAGATACTGAAGTAAGTTTCTCCGCCTGACGGATGAAGATCCACCAGCGTTGCTCAGGGACTTCTGTGCTTCAGACTGGGCATCTTGTTTGTGATGTTTGAAAGCCTAACCTGTGCTTCTCATCCATGTAAGGGTTAACCTCCACTCCAGGTTAACAGATGGATTGAATGACATGTACTGTGTGTTTCCGACACTTTTAATGAAGCTTTGTGACTGTAATTATAACGGTATTGTGTGTTTCTGAAGCTCCATGGTGTGATTTGGTGTTTCTACGTCAGGGAATTGACATGCAGTGAGTGAGAAGAGTCTGTTGGACGGACGGACAGACGGAGGAGACTACAGCTGTGAATTGTGCTGCACCTGCTGTCCCTCTGTCAGGACACAGACAGAAATAGAGCGCTGCCTAACAGGGCAACACACACACATCAAATACTTCACACAAGTTTTTTCCACTTAGCTCGTCCTGTCGATGTCAGCGTCCATGATCACAAATTTTACAACAAACTAGACCAACAAACTAATGCTTCTCTGATTTGGTCTCAACTTAGAATAAATGTTGTTGTTTTCACCTGTTTGTGACCTTTTATGATTGTGGCATGAAATGGACACAATAAAGAGTCAAAATAAATCTCTTTTCTCCTCTAATTATTTAAATGAACAGTGCCTGTCGTGACTGTGGCAGCTAAATTCTTCTTTATGTCATTACATCAGGAAGTTGTGTGTGATGGGTTCATTTTTAGACTTGGCTCTAAATTTAGAACTGCCCAATTCAGAGTTGGTCGGTCAACTGAGGCATGATCTGAGGGAGGAGATGCGAGTTTCTCTTTGAGGTTTTTCAGCTTATGGTGTCTGTGATGTGGTCTGTTCGAACTCAGCCTGGATGTGTACATGACAAAGTATTGATGTGCTGTGAGTGCAGCACGGTTTATTTCCTTTTCATTATTGGTTAACTCACCAGTTTGCCAAGAGAATATTAACCTTTTTACTTTTTAAATCTGAGGCCCCCCAGATGTGGGACTTTGCATAATGTTTGTGTATGATCTGAAGGGTTAGAATTACAGATGCATCATTCCAAATGGATAAATATCCATCCTAAAAGCGTTATTTAGGTGCGTGTGAAACTTTTTATACTCATGCCATGTGCCGTCTTCATTTGTTCTTCACGAGCAGCCGAGGTTCAGCTTTAGCTTCTGGAATACAAAATGAAGCCTCCATTGCTGTCTTTTTTTTCTCTATTAGCCTGTATATCCACTCAGTATCATTGTTGCTTGATGTCCAATATGTGTTTTGTTTTTGCCACTTTGTGAGTTTTCTTTACAATCTTCATAATTCTTTTCGAGATTTTGTATTGTGAGTGTGCATAGTCAAAACGTTGATGTTTTACCTCTGGATTATTCTTATTTTCATGTAGTTCATTCGCATCGGTCCTGGTGTGTAATGGCCTTATGGCGTATGGGATTATCTAATGGCTGAAGACTCACAGATGTTTCCCCTGGGCCCATTTTGAGTCAGGCATGAGTGTTTTAACAGTTTAGCTGTCTACTGGCTGTTGGATGACAGAGACCATGCATGCGGATGAGCCTCAGGTCTAGATGTACGTCCTCTTATGTCCCTCAGATACACGTCACTGCAGCACTGTGGGAGTCAGTAAAGTCACTTAAGACCTCTTATCTGAGTTATTTCGGGAAAGTCATGCTGAGGTGTTTGTGTTTTTCAAGGTACCGACAGATGATTGCCAAAAAAAGCTCATTGGTTTCTGTGTGTGAGTTTTCAGAGTGAAGGATCTAAACTTTCAGAGACTTGAAACAGTTACTACAGTAAGTCCAGTCTAGTGAAACCACTTTTCCTGGAGTGTCTATTGATGTTTGGAGTGTGTGATATCTGACCTGAGGGGCGGTGCAGAGGATCAAAATGGGGTCTAGATGCACATCGATATTTGTGCCATTTAGCTAACACCACTAACACGTCACGTTTTATAGGGGGATACACTCAAGGAGCTGATGTTTGATCAAGGCTGTTTTCATCCAGGATGAAAAAATGTTTGAGTTAGAAATGTTTTTATGTGCTGAAAGAGGGTTACCATTAAACAATTGGCCATTGAGGGAGCCCAGGGTTTCTGAATAATGGGTTGAGGGTTTCTGAGCAGATCATCACTCAGTTCATGCTTCTGGAGGTTCTCCTTCTACTTGCTAAATTTTTGTTTCTTCTGCCACAGAAAATCAGAGTAGTACCCTCTTTACTGCTGACAAAGCATCAATCTATCGGCCCATCCTTTGCCTCTTTCAAACGTTATTCACAAAAAGGAGGTGGAACTCCCGACGCAATCACTCATTCATAGCTTAAAAGGAGCTCTCCTCACTTTTCCGGTTAAGAATCTGTAGCTTCAGACTCGATCCCCGTTTTTACCAGTGTGTCTGGATCATGCTGGGTTTGTATGCCTTCTTTTGTGTTTCCAAAGGCAAAATAATATCCAATCTAGGAAGTCCTACTATTTTGGGACCGATCTGTTAAGGTCCCTATCTGTCTGATCTGAGCTATAATGGTGTAGTTTGACATACTGCAGTCTGATTCCTGCAATCATCACTGTGTGGCATGACACTAAGAACAAAGTGACATTTTCATCCTTTGAATTATTACGGAAAAACAATGCAACACAGAAGCAAAGAGAGCATTGTGCTGTTTAGACATCACTCTGTCACATAGCTGAAATATCTTTTGTTATCATATATAGGTCGATAGATAGCTTTTATGTCATTGCACTGTTCATTCACAGTCACTGTGCACCACAAAAAGAACGCTGACATGGTACTGTATGAACTACAATTAATGAAGTGGCTGGCTCTTCAGAGGAAATTTGGAAACCATGGCTGTATTGGCTCGGGCTCTGTTTGTGTCTACAGAGATGGTGTGGACGAATGTAGTGGGACCTTCAAGGCAGAGTTGTCCAGTGCAGGTTTTTAATGTGGCCCTGCTCCAACACACCTGATTTCATAATTTGAGTCAGGTGTGTTGAAGCAGGAAACATTGAAATGCTGCAGGACAACTTGAGGACAGACACCCCTGCTCCAAGGTTTCCTCTGGCTCTCCTTAAATCTGAGAGAAATCTTGAGAAAACTAAAAGCTCAGAGCAAGCCTTGGAAATATTTTATTTTTCCCCCTCCTTTCTTCATTCTTTACTCTCCTGAAAGATTTTCCAGCTGTGAGGGTGATGCAGGCATTTCTCAGAGCCAACCTGCAGGGATGCCTCTGCACATCAGGAGCCAACCTCCATGCTAACATGGGCTACTTGGAAATGTTTATCCAAAAGTGACCTAGAGACTGCCTGTACATGGGAACCTGACCGGCCTGAAACCCCAACCACATCACACGAACATTTGCAGGAATGATCAGTGTGGAGGTGTGGCGCTATTGTGTTATTACATAAAGCCTGCCTTGCTATTGGTTCCTGGAGTGGCTGAAAAATTCGACTCGGTCATGTTTTAACAGATCCGATGGCTCCGGTGATCAGCTTTAATATTAAGTAGGCTAATTATAAATAGACCCGCCCACCCTTCCCTTCATTGCATTTCTTTTAGTTGTTCATATATTTAAAATGATAGTGTTTGTCACAGTTTTCATCTACAATATAAAGGGAAAAGACACCATCCCAGTAATTACGTTTGGAAGTGTTTTTTAAAGAGAATTTCCTCTGAACATCATGTTGTTTGTCTCACTTCTATAATGTAAAAGTGTGATAAGGCTTAACGTTGTATTTTAGAGTGTGGTTGCTTCGACACAGATCCTAAATGTGACCACATGAAAGTGGCCTGGGTCAGATTTAAAATAAATATATATTTGTGCTGTTCAGACTGCCATTACAAAATCAGAAAAATAGATGCAATGAGATGACGGAAACGTTTCTCAACTGTGCTCATAAAGGGATGGACATGGTTAGCATCAATACTGAGGTAGGCCATGATGGTTAAACCAGGCCATGCTGAGACTAAGAGGGCTGAAGTGTGTCAATAAAATCTCTTCCTACCATTGCACCACCAGCAGCCTCAAACATTGATCCAAGGCAGGATGGATTCATGCCTTCATGATGTTTCTGAGCCTAGCATCTGAATGTGGAGCTGAAATGGAGAATCATCAGACCAGCAACGTTTTCCATCTTCTATTGTCCAGTTCTGGTGAGTCTGTGTGAATTTTTGCCTCAGTTTCCTGTTCTTAGCTGACAGGAGGGGCCCTGATGTGGTCTTCGGCTTCTGGAGCCCATCTGCTCCAAGGTCAGATGTGTTGTGTGTTCAGAGATGATGTTCTGCCTAGCTTGGTTGGAACCAGTGCTTATTGAACTTTCTGTTACCTTTCCATCATCTCCAACCAGTCTGCCCATTCTCCTCTGACTTCTGACATCAACAATACATTCTGGTCCAGACAACTGTTGCTCAGTGGATATTTTCTCTTCTTCAGACCATCCTCTGGAAACCCTAAAGATTAGTGAGAAAATCCCAGTAAACAATCAGACTAACAACCATGTCACATTAGTTAGTCACTTTCTTCCTCATACTGATGCTAAGGTTGAACTTCACCATGACTCTTCTTGACTTAATGTGTTGAGTTGCTGCCCTGTGATTGTCAGATCGGATATTTGTGTGAATAAGCAGTTGAGCAGCTGGAGCCGATAAGGCGAAAGTTGGTGTTAGAAATAAGAGGCTTTGAACAGAGTAAATGTTTTTTCTCTGGGAATATTTGTCTGGGTTTTATAGGGTGAGATGAACTTTGAGGTTTCCTCCTCAGTTAAAGAAAAACAAAGATTATCACCGCTTCAGTTTATATTGGGGAGCCTCAGCAGAGTTTACTTGGGTTGTTTTTCCAGTTGGTCTTAATTGCTCTTTAGCTTTGTTGTTTTAAACCGATCCGTGTGTGAATGCAGCACTGCACATAAACACATCTGTTACCATGCAGTTATCACTGATATTAACACGGTTTCTTTTATCTCTGTGGTTTTTGTTCGTGTCCATGCTTGTTTTACGTTGCAGGCTTTGGCTCAGGCTTTTCAGACACATGAGCAGTGTTACATCACTGCAGATCTGTCAGGTCTTGCCCTCTTCTGGCAGGCTCATCGTTGATAATAAGGGGGTATGAAAGTGTCTGTGGTTTTGTAGGACTGATGTCATCCCTGCAGGAGATGAGTCGGAGAAACAAACATTACGTATCAGCAGGCAGATGGTTGGCCGGTGAGGACAGTTTACTGACTGTATTTCAGGCTGTGTCATGTCTCCATCCTGATTTCTCTGAGTTTTGTGAAAATGACCGAATGAAAAAGATGATTAATAGATGAGCTCATGCCAGCTGTTTTACAGACTAAAGACTAAAAGAAAACAACTGACTATATTAATTTTGTGAAAGATTTGGTGTGAGATTGTGAGATTTAGCAGGAAAACTGAGACGAGATTGAGCGGCTGATAAAGAGCTGCAGAGGTCTGTGGAAGGTCTCAGTGGTCCAGCCTGGAGGTTGTACTGGAACCACCCTGGATCCTATTACATCTCCGTCATCCAGCATTTGGAGCAGAAATAAAGTTAATCAGCTTAATTGGTGGTGTGTTTGATGGTTCTGGGCGGTCAAATAATTCCTAAAAAATCGTGTGTCCAAAATTGATAGTAAATATGATGGTCCTCATGTTCTACCTGCTCATTCTGAGCCATTTTTCTGGATCTTTTTTGTTCTTTCTGGATTTAATTGGATCCAGTGCAGGGGGTCACGGGTAGCTGAGGGGTCATGGGAACGACTGGTTCATCAGTCATGTTTGCATAAGCAGTATTTCTTCAATCACGTTACACTTCTGATCAGATCTGTAGTGTTTTTACATGAACCCTCAACAAGTTACAGTATGTATGATTATGACGTGTTTTTATACAAATCACATTTCAACAGAATAAATTATTTTAGGGATGCACCGAAATGAAAATTTGTGGCCAAAGCTGAAGCGGATTAACATTAAAATGCTTGGCCGAATGTGGTTAAAGCTATCTATCGAAATTAAATGTGGTTCAGTTTTTCAATTTTTTTAAGATATTGCATTAATAGCCTAGAATTTGTAGACATTTTTCAATCAAAGTATTTATTGCTCGCCATCCGACACTTTGAAAAATGTCCTGGTCACCTCATCACTGCGCGTTGTTTGATTACGTCACAGCCACTATTCGGCTTTTAACTCACTCCACTGCAGGCCTAATGTAGCTTTTTTCGATGGATGAATATTCGGTGCACCTCTGAATTATTTTGATGCGCACACACATAATTGTCTAATTTTCCAGTAACAGTAGAAGAAGAATCAATAGACGAGTTAAATGTGCACAGAAAATTGTTATCTCTGTTCTCTAGTCCTCATTGCCTTGGGACAATGACCTCACTTTTTGTTATTTTGGTAACCATGGCAACATCAGGGTTCTGTTGATGCGTATTCCCATTAAAAAGTACACTAAACTTAATGTTGTGCTTATGATAGACTTTGATCATCTGGTTACAAACGGGAACAGATAGACAGATATAACAAACTGTTAGCTGCAATCTGCAGCCTCACCACCAGATGTCAGTAAATCCTGCCGTAAATCCTGCCGTACACCCCGGCTGTGTGCAGCTCGGCCTTTTCCATCTTCCTCTCACTTAGTGTGTGAATGATGAGCTCATCTAAGGGGTTTCCAAACCACATCCAAGTATTAAACACAGTGTTAGTCACTGTTCCTCACACCTGATGGGAAATACCAGGTGTGTGTGTGTGTGTGTGTGTGTGTTTACAGCTGTTTATAGTCAGGCAAAGTGAAGCTTAGTCCAGGCTTCTGCTCTTCTTGTTGCCTTTCTGCAAAAACACTGAAGTAAATTTGTGTTCTTGTTGATCCATCCAATCTGCTTCATGTCGATGTGTGTGTGTGTGTGTGTGTGTGTGACGGCTGCAGCCCTGCTCTGTATGCTGCTGAGAGATAAGATGTTTTCCCAGCAGTGTTGGGTCGGTGCCAGCCTGCTCTGCCCTCTCAGGACAATGAGTGTGTGGCTGTCACGCTGACATGAAGCTTTGTGGCGACTCGCCAGTAAATCAGCCGTTTTCTCTGCCTCTGCTCGGCGTTTCTAAGACCCAAACTGTTAGTGTAATGATGTCATAACTCACAGGCAGATCCAGCAGAAGTCTGTTTCCCTCTTAAATTCTTTTTTTTTTTCCCTGACTTTGTTCCAATGTTTGTGTCTTACCTTCTCTTGGCCTGCCCCCCTCCTCCTCTCCGTCCTCCTCCTCCTATCTGCATGCTGCTTCTTTCATTTTGTCCCTGCTGAGAGATGACTGGAATTTCTCATCTGACTGAGAGGGTCATTTTAACTTCATCCTCTGGTCTTTTTTCCTGCTCTCGTTATTTCCACTCCTGCCTCCAGACTCCGCGCGCTCCCTCTTCCCTCCCTTTTCTGACGCTCTGCACCGGTTTCTTTGGCATCCTCCTGGTGTGTGTGAGCCAGGGGAAGGCAGCGCTCCCACGGGACACTCCTCATGGACTCACACTGCTGGCTTTGCCTCTTCCTTGCTCCTGCGAGGCTCGCTGTGAAGCATGCAGGAGGACACTTTGCTCTCTGCAGAGGGGACGGAGCCTGGTTTTCCTGCTTTGGCTAATGAGCTTACCCTGTGCTGAGCAGCTGCCAGCCCTGCAGGTTGTCTTAGAGGAGGTTGGTCAGAGGAACGGGAGTGGGTCGAAGAAGCAGCAGCCAGACCGTCACCGCTCCTCTGATTGCTCCTGCGTTCGTACCGGCACTGCGGCTGGGACATCTCCCCCCTCCCACCCTTTCTCCACTACCTGACTCCCCTCTGCCTCCCTCTCCGACTGTGCCGGATCACTGAGAAAGTATTTTAGTAGCTGCATCATCTCTCAGGCAGCTGCCCTCGTTTCTCTCTCTTTCGCATCTTTTCTGTCTTAACCTCTTGCCTGACCTTGGTGCCAAAATGTATCGGAACCCGTGGATTTCCAATTACCTGAGTCACGTCAATTGCTGCAGCCAAGGTAAGAGCAGCGACTTGGAGCCGCGCAGCTCAGATTGGACTCTTCCTTCTGCTTGTGTGCTGGGAATGTGGCAGCCCGCGAACCGCAGAGCTCCCCTCTCTGCTCCGTGTCCTTCTTTCCAGCCAGCTGTCCTCACATGCAGCTGCAGCCTCCAAGGACACGACGCAGCAGAGATACGGGACTGTTGGCTCTGCAGGGGGCTGGAAACGATACCCACAGACTTTTTTTGACAGGGGCAGAGTTTAAGATGTGCTTTGTTTGCATCCTTTGCTATGCATGAAGCAGATTTATTGACTTATCAACATTATGAAACTTCATTTATACTTATCACAGTAATTGCTTCCAGAAAGTTTGTAAAAAAAATAAATAAATAAAAAAAATTAAAAAAAAGCTCCATAGTGTGTTTCAGAAAAGCTTCGTCTTGCTAAATGTTTATTACAAACTTCATCATCAGATTTCCTTCAGAGCAAGTTTGTACAAACGGACACTTTTAAACTTTAAACTTGAAATGTTTGTCAGATCATTTTTCTGCTCAGGAAAGTTTGAGATGAGAAAACTTGTGTCGATATTTCAAAGTTGTGACTCATGTTTATTTGCATATGAGTGAGTAGAAAAAGTCCTAGCAGCAGCATGATATTATGCGACGTGTGGAAATACTCGGCTCCATGCTGCACTTTCTGCGCCATCAGCCTCAGACGGACGATGACGCCGCGCTGCATGCTTCTCATTCCCGTCCTCCTCCGTAATATTTAGAGATCTGGCTTCTCCATGCAGAGCTGGTGGGGGGATCCTCAACAGGTGGTCCACAGTTTGAGGCTTTCATGTGAGCACAGGGACTGTTTTGGGATGGGGGGGGGGGGTGCTCAGAGGCTTTAGGATAAAGTGTGTCAGTCGCAGCCTTTCAGCCTCTATTTTCCATCCAGAAATGTGACTGAGCTGCTTGTGAGTACTTTAAGACATAATTGGCTTATTCGCTTTGTTAAGTCTCAGGTTGTTGCCATGGCGTTACCTAAACTCTCCTGCTCCATCTGCGGTTTAAATTTGTGACCTCTGAGGCTGCAGCTGGCGGAGGAAGGGGAGGAGGATGAGGACGGCGGCCGGGTTTGGATCCTGACGCGATGCAGACGTGTTTCCGCTCAGACTCGCCGTAATCTCAGGAATCGGAGCTAATCCTGAATCTCAGCTCGGACACATGCTTAGACCCTGACGCCTCCTCTTTGGCTTCGCCGGCTGTTTAGTCGTGTTGGACATGAACTCAACATGTGATTTTTGTTGTTTTCATCTCAAAAGACTGGAGGTTGAAGCTGAAGGTGAAACATTGACACCTTTGATTTCAGCAGCTAAAGACACTCCAGCGGGTCAGAGATGGGATCCCAGGCCGCCTGCTGCAGGAATTCCTGCCACATTCCCCTGCGGCCATGAGCGTGTAGATTTTATACAGCATCAAAGGCTCTATGATCATTGTTGAGGGATATGTGTGTGGATGATGAATGGAGTGGGGCCCTATGTGAGGGGTCCCTTTGGGAGCCCAAAAATCTCCACATATAATGCAGAAGCAGCACAAGTCTGGACCTGGAAGTGGTCGGTTAAGCTTCATATTTCTGGATGTTTTTCCTGAACCTCTCATCTTGTGGTTCCTGTAAACAGAACAGATTAATCTCCTGCTAATCCCGGCCTCTAATGAGGCAAACACAGGAATAATCTGCTCCTTCAGGACAAAGAGGGGCCGACCCCCCGACTGTTGTTTAAGACCTCAGTTTAACCCTCATCACTTGTGTTGCCACAGCACTGTTAACCGTGTAAGCAGCCAAAAGATGATGGCTTGATGGCATCACAGATGCAATTATTACTCTTCTTCTTCTTACTTAGGCCAGTTTTACTCTCGGGGTCCGGCGAGGAGGGCCGACACTGCCCGTTCAGACTGCACCAAGCCAATCTTGTCACAACAAACCAAAACCAACAGAACACACAGCTCAGGTATGCACAAAGACTGAGCTCATATGGGTTCATGAGCAGCCCCCCCCCCCCTGCTGAAACAGTGTCGGACCCACCTTCCTCCCCACAAATAAGCCTTCTCTTCTCTCAGCTCTCAGATTTCGTTTTGTTTAAGTAGGACGGAGTCGACAAGCTGAGCATCCTTAATGAGGACGGACAGATGTGGAGTGCGGGGGGGGGGGGGGGGGGGGGGTGGGGGTTGGGGGAGGGGTGGGGGGGGTTTTGGTTCCCCAACAGGCGAACAGGCTGGAAGTTAACCTTAAACGAAACCCCCCTTTTTGACCCA
>JBBBVT010000019.1:0-21559 GCA_037177035.1 Craterocephalus eyresii | reverse complement strand
CTTCTCTGCATGGCAGACTTTAACCTGCATGTGTGCATTTCTGGAAGTCTTCCTGACTCCATGCACTGGTTTCCAGTGGAGAATCATGTCTGGTTTTAGGGACACAAGATCATCCAGTCTGATTTTCAGCCCTGTCCCATGCACACAGAGATTCCTCCTGATCTTTTAATCTTTTGATGATGTTACACACTGTAGATGGTGGGATCTTCAGTCTTCACAGTTTGAACATTTTACTGAAATCGTTCCACAAGGTTAATGTTAAACACAATGTTAAACTTCTGTCCATCTTTACATCTGAGAGACTCTGCGTCTCTGAAAACCTCCAGCAGAGCCCGGCTCAGGGAAGGCGGCCATCTGCCTCGTACGGTTGGGGGTGGAAAAGACAGAAAGGGTGAACATAGAGGGAAGACAGAAAGAGAGAACTGAAGAGTGGATAGAAGTGGCATGTAGAAACAGAGAAAGAGAAAGAGAAAGAGATGTGCTGCTGCCATCAGATTCATAATGAGCTCATATTTCACATTAAATGGTAAAATGTCTGTTTCCACATCTGGCATACTGTTATAATGCATGATAGGAAATAGGAATCATTGCCTTCTGTTTTTCTAATCTGATTCCATACAGCATCCCAGCGTTTTAGTGGAGTGGGGATGTAGGAGCACATGATGTGTTGAGGGAGCTTTGGGTGTGAAGTCTCTGGTACAGTAGAGCCAGTGAGGCACCTTGAAGCTCATGTTGAAGGATGTGTGCATGTTTCCGCTCCAGGAGCTCTCAGATATTGAAGATGAACAGGAGCTGTGTGACAGCCCGGCCGAACTCCTCCACGTAAGCTTCCTCAGACCAGCCAGCCTGCGTTGTGTTGGAGGATGACGCAGCCAGAGATCTCTGACCAGAAATGACCCAACATTTCTGCTGTTTGGTGTGATTTCATCGTGAATGCGTCGTGCATGACTCGGCTTCTCAGAAAGCTCCCGGTCGGTCAGCGCTCGCTGACTGTTTGCTGGACGTATATAAGGGGCTTTAAAGACGCCTCTGTGGAGGAAGAACAGATGCAGTTCAGTCCCATTCAGCAGCTGTTTGTCGTTTCTACAAGCAGCTTCAGGGAGACAGACAGAGGAGTTAAAGGACTTTGTTTACATCCTACGTGTTGCAAGAGCTTTTTCATGGCTGCCTGTTGTTGCTTTGTACGTGTTGGTCAGCAGAAGTGTCAGGTCAGTCCCGGGAAGGAATGCTTCGTGATGCTGGATGCGTTGTGCTGGCATGGCTTTGTGATGTGGGCTGCCTCTGTCTGGTTGCCCATTGATGCTCAGGAAGTGCAGTGAGTCAGGCTGTTATTAGTCAGCATGATTCTCTCCTCTGCTTGCCTTTGCACTTTTACCCAAACTGCTCTTGTCTCTGACACAAACTTCTCCATCCCTCCTCCTGGTTACACAGCTTCACAACGGTTCTGCCTCTCAGTTCGGATTTCTTCCTTCCTCTTCGGCCTCCTCTGCACTCCCAGCAGGCGGCACCGTCTCCTCTGACCACGCCGGAGACATCCACATACCCAGAGCAGCGGCCCGGGTGGAGCCCACCCCTCCCAGCCTCGACAGGCCTCTGCAGCCTCATCACCCAGATGGAAATGCCATCAGGTCCCAGGACTCCTCCTCCTCAGAGCAGCACAGGTACCACGGCTCAGCCCAGGAGGAGGACGCAGCCAATCTGAGAGCAGGCAAGAGGAAGCTGTCCTCTCCAGAGAGAGCGGTCAGCCAGCCGGCTCTGCCCCAGCCCCTCACTGGGAGAGAGAGGAGGGGGGAGGAGGAGGAGGAGGAGGAGGAGAGGGTGGAGCAGCAGGGAGCCGTGCAGAGCGCAGAGAGCCACAAGTTTCAGGAGAGCCGGGAGCAGTGGGGGTCTCTGAGGGAGGACGGGGCCCGGTCAGAGCGAGCCGTCAGTGGAGGTGAGAGCTTCTTCTCTGTCGTCTTTTCTTTGTCCCATCAGGACAAAACCCGCTCCGGTTCAATGCTGAAATCTGCAGGATTTCAGAGATAAAAAGGCCTCCTGAATTAAGATAATGATGATTTTTATACATAAAATGTGTAATATGTCTAATCTCCAAAAAGAACCAGACGTTCATTGAATCTTGTTTTTCATTAGTTTATCCACTAAGATGAAAAGATTAGTTTGTGGAGTTACTGAACAATGAAACTTTTAAGTTTAGCAGACTAATCAGAGGTTTGGTTTCCTGTGTCAAACGTTGCCTCACGTTGTGGTTTTCAGGCTTCCTTTGTGTCTGAGCAGCAGCACGTCCAAACAGACTCTTTGATTGTCTCTGAATGTGTCACATCGGATGTCTGTCCTCCGAGTCCTGCCGCCACAAGCAGAGCCAGTGTTCGCCGTCATGTGATCACAGCTGTGGCAGATGGTTGAAGCTTCTCTGTCAGCCTCTCCCACGCTGCTGAATCTGCTGCGAGACAAAGATGATTGGACATCTGATGACTTGTCAGCAGTTTCTTCTTATCTAGATGATGTGTTACTTTGCAGTCTGTGGGTTTTATTCATCAATCAGGCTGTAACGTTTTAGTGGTTATTGTCGGATTATTGATTTTTACTGTGTTCTCACTCGCAGAGTCTGCAGTCGTAACATCCAGGGAGACGTTTGAGTATCAGCCTGCAGCCGAGCTGGTTGAGCCTGAGCAAGAAGAGGAGCTGAGCAGCGTGATGGCAGCCCGACACATGTCCATCAAGGAGAGGTGAGCAGAGCCGGGCGGTCAGCTGATGGAGGACGCGTTCGGCATGTCTGTGTGGGAGGAAGTCCTGTGCATTTAAGCAGCAACTATCTCTGTCAGACGGAAGGAAAGGGAAGTCTCTTATGTGCTTTTTCAGATGTAGGTCAGATGGAGATGATGGGAAATTAGATCATGAGGACAGGGCAGGCTGAGTTAGTACTGTAGGTTATTAACTTTTCCTTTTCCCCCGGGTTCCCATGGATGAAAAGTGGAATGTTAAATGAAGCAGTAGGTTGAATGTGACTGAGAGGATGTTTGTTCATATTTGGTGCTGCTGAATGTTTTAAACCTGCAGGAAACTTTATGTGTTACGTGCATGGATGGATCTCGTCTTGTTCAGTGATCCAACATCATCAAAACTGCTTCAACTTTCTCTGCTGACAGAGAAATGTGGTGTAAATCTGATGGAAACACAAATCTCAGCAGTGTGTGTGAGATTTCAGGTGCAGCGTTGTGTAAGAGCAGTTACATCACAGCAAGCTAATTGCCCTCCCGGGGAAACGGGTCAGAGCGGATCTCGCTCCAAATTGATTGATGACATAATGGAGTTACATGTGAGCTCGTGTCAGAGGTGTGAGCTCCGCATGTTTAGACACATGGCTCCCACGCCCATGTTCAGAGCGGCATGGTGGGATGGAGATGTGATGGAGCTCTCCAGCTGTGAGATGGCAGCAGTCATCTCATGTCTTTGCTCTCCTTCTGTCATTCATTATCCACATTTCTGTTTCCATCTTCCACCTCTTGGACAATTTAAATCCATCTGTCAGCAGCCTGGCTTGGTTTGGTACTGGTTCAGTCTCTGCTGTTGTAATAAGCTGAACACCCTGTTTCATGTCTGAGTGGTACCAGGATTCTTCACAGTGATGCAGGCTGGGTGATATGAACAAAATTTTTCCATTGTGACATGTTTTTTTGGGGTCAAGAAGCAGAAGAGATGGTTCAAATTTACAGCCTTGGGTGCTAAATACACTTTTATGAAGAATCAGAAGCACAGTTACATGAAAACGTTTGAAGTAGATGTGGGTGAAGACCATTGGAAAAAAAAAACGACCATAACAAAGGTAGTGTGCAAATGTTAAAAAAAGAGATACTTTTAACTCAGAACAAGCTAACTCGATATACACAGTATTCCCTCATTCTTTGTCTTGTGTGACAAGGTTGCGATATATTTGAAAATCTGGACATAACACCCAGCTCTATGCAGCCTTGCATAGAAGGTCTCTAACCTGACCGCGGGTCTGTGTGGTGATGGTTTGGACTGATCAATGTATGTGTGAACGTCAGGTAAAGATCATTTGTGGCTAAAAGTCCATCTGAAAGCAAACCAGTGAAGACGAAGGAATCTGTTGGTGAGGATGTAGACAGCCTGTGCTTTCTCCTCATTGGACGACTGACAGCAGCTGCACTGTGGATGCTGCTTCATAGTTACAGTGATCGCAGAGTAAAGAGTGTCTTTGTTCTGAGGAGGTTAGCTGTGGGCTTTGTCCTGTTTTCTGTGACTGCAGCTGGTCTGATTCCTTCCTTCTGTTCCTCTCAGAGTGGCTTTGCTGAAGAAGAGCGGTGAGGACGACTGGAGGAACAGGATCAATAAGAAGCAGGATGTGGTGAAGCTTGCCGTGGGCGAGCAGCACGCTCAGCTCTGGGAGGTGGAGCAGAGCTTCAAGAGGAAGGTAACCACCAGCTGAGCTGCCTCCACCTGAACAGGATCATCTTCATCACACACACAGAGCTGAGCAACACACTCTGACAGCAGAGTTAATCTGTGTGTCACATGACTGAGCGTTTCTGCTGAATCAGAGAAACATCAGTAACAGCACCTCTAAACAGAGAGGTTGTGTGTCGTCCTGTCTGTCCTCTTTCTCTCTTCTCTTTCTCCATCAGCTGCTTCGTGTTTTTCTTCTCTGACTGTATGTAGTCATGATCTGTTTTAACTCCAGTCCTGGAAGATGAGCTAATCTCAATAAGCTAACGCGCAGAAACAAAATCAGCTCGTCAAAACTGTCTGTGATTATTGCTGAACTGCAGAGTTCAGACCATCAGACTTTTCAGATGTAGTTTATATGTTTATGTTTAAAAGTGACAGTCAGTCACAGTTCACAGTTGTAAAACAAGGCTGTAAGGATTCAACCTGCAGCATCCTCTGTATCTGCAGGAAGGAGCTGAAAATCTGCTCTTTTCTGAAAGATGACTCAGTCAGTCCATCACCCGGTTCGGACCCGTTATAAAGCCAGCAGTCTGATCGGCTTTGATTCCAGACCTTTCCAGCTCATCCACTTCTCCCATCTTCCTCCTTTGTGTCCTCAGGTGTAAATGTCATTTTAACATTTCCTGGGTTTATTTAAACCAGTCATAACTAGGGATTGTAAATGTTAGAAAGTCCCAGAGGATTGAATGGGACTCATCAGTCAGTAACCAGGAAGGAAACCACTTCCTGTGTAACATCCCCGTAGTATTTCCACAGTAGGCTTTCCTCTGAGCAGGTTTACCAGCTCTGATTTTTTACTATGACTTTGTTTTAAATGTGAAAAGGAAAATTGAATCAGAAATATTTATGTCTGGTGTTTTCAGCAGCAGCTTTCTGTGTGTGAAAGGTTAATTATCAGGGTGATCCAGCTGAAGCCCGATGTGTAAAAATGGAGTTTCCTGTCAGCTGCATGTTCCTGTCTGTCTGTCTGTCTGAACTTTGCATGTCTCCTCCTGTAACAGAAATAAAGCTGCTTTCTGTCTCTGCATGCTGACTGTGTCTCTGTTCAGCCATCCTCAGGGTGACACCGTACACCAACCTCTCTGTTTAGACCTATTCTGCTGCTGCACAACAGTTTTTCTGTCCAACTGCTTATCAAGCTCTGCACGGCTCTGACGCACACGGTCTGATTTTAGCATGTCGGCCGATTTAAGCTTTGCTTTGATAGCTTTGATTCCCGTGGGATTGATCAGACGCGCCGGCTTTTCTGGGTCGTGTTAAAAAAAGGTCACAATGTTTTAATCTGGAAGATCGCAAACACTGACCCAGTCTGAGCGCAGGCCACCGGAAGGGACGGTCGATGTTGTTCATCCTCCCATTCATCAGTCTGTGCGTGTAATTCAGCACATTTCCTGTTTTTAAATGGGAGTAAAGATGATCCTGTTTCAGACACATCCATCCAAACTGAAACAGACTGTCAGGAAGGTGAAGTACAGGTTGTCCTGTGATTTATCTGGAGACCTCAGAACGTGTCCCTTCTCTTCGGCTGCTGTCTGTAGGACGATGAAGCTCTGATGAAGATGATTGGTGACTTTGCTGTGTCTGACCAGCTGTGGGTAAGATCAATGTGCAAGCCTCATTACAAACACGCACACTCACTCACTCACTAATCACACACACACACACACACACACACACACACAGCCAGGCTCCAGTAATATAACCAGTGTGTGTGTGTTCACATGGTGGTAAATGGGATGCGCTTTTACAGGCTTATTGACCACTCAAAGCACTTTTACTCTAAAGCCACACTCACCCACTCACACAAACTCCCTCTCCTTCATAGTAGTGTCCTCTGGAGCTGCTCTTCTTTAAAGTTAGACATTTCCAACAGCGGGCTGGGAATAACACAGCTTTCCTTTTAGACGTTAAGTCTCCGCATGTTTCTTTCCCTACTCGGTAACTACTTGCATCAACATTCAGACTGATGACACTTTGGTTATTTCCTCAGACTTAATTAAACTTTTCCATCAGCACATGGAGCAGACATGGAGCACAGAGCTGTTTTCCACCGTTTTCCATTGTTTTCCCTGCTTCCAAACTCCCAGACACGTTTCTGCTGATAATTCCTCTAAAAATTTCCTCCTCCTATATTTCCTCTCCTGTGTTTTTCTTCATTTTGTCTCAGCACATTTTCTCTGTCTTGTATGTTTCCTCTCTACTTTAACTACATGTATTTCCTCCTATATTTTCTCTCTGTATTTCCTCTGTTTTTTTCCTTAGTTTTTTTCCTCTGTTTATTTCCCCTGTTTACTTCCTGTATTTCCTCTGTTTATTTCCTCTGTATTTCCTGTCTATGGCCTCCATAGGAGCCGGTCTTTGCTGCTGCCCTCTGTCCTCCCTCTGAGCTTTCTCTCCACGCTCCTTCCTGTGACGATGCTCTCAGCCAGGTATGCTCCAGGTGTTGCAGCCTGCATGGCGTGCTTGCATATCCACCGGCTTTATTAAATCAGCTGAAATCTTTTCGCATATTAACAACAAACCTTTTGAACTGTTTCTAGACTTTGTGTCAGCTTTTCTTTGTACAATGTGTTGCTGACTCATCCTTGTGGTTAATGGGCTCTGCAGCTTCCTGGCAGAAATGCTGTATAAACAGCACTAAATGATTGCTGCTGCTCTGTAGTCCCTTGCACCCGCTGCTGCTGTATCATCCCAGTAAAATGTCTTTCCAGTCCCAGATATTTGTCGTGGCTCAGCCCCTGCTGCTTTGTCCTGCTTCTGCAGCTTTTGGACTTTTTCTTCCTTCATATTTTCATCCTTGCCTCTAAATCCTCATTCTGCCCTTTCTTTCTCCTTTGACCCTTTGGCTGAAGGCCACCAGATCTCCCAGGGCCGTTCAGGTGGATGAAAGACACCCCTGGAGAAGGAAGGTGACCTGTCATTCCCACCCTGCTGTTTTCTGGAGGAAGCCTTTATACACTCACACTCACACACACACACACACACACGCAGCAGTCAGAGCTGCAGCTTTGACATCTTGACCAACTACAACATATAAACATGATTACAGGTCACATGACCTCAGTTAATATAATGCAGACATGAGTGTGTTGGCTTTGTTTTGGTGAATGTTGAACATTGCACATGTAGAACTCACCTGGATCCGGTTTGGACGACAAACTCCAAAACGCCTGAACCAGTAAAACTGATAGAGTTTACAGTCCTTTCACAGCGATGATACCTGACAGAGCGCTGTTAAGTTGTTTCCTTCAGCTGCTGGTGGTGACGTCTCCTCCCTGTTTCCTCAGAGAGTCGCCGACAGTGACACAGAGTCTCAGATGATAGAAGCCCACATGTCCATCCAGGAGAGGAAGCAGCAGATTGTGGCCCAGGAGGAGGCCTGGAAGACCAAAGGCCACGGAGCTGCCAACGACTCCACCCAGTTCACAGTGGCTGCACGCATGGTGAAGAAAGGTCAGAGGGCAGCCTGGGAACACACGCAGAAAAACTTATTTTAGCTCTGATTTAATCTGACAGATTTAATCTGTTTTATAATAACATTTTGGATACAGCACAGGCAGATATGGGAAGCTAAAACCCACACACATCTGCTCTGCTTGCACCAAACAAAAACCAGTTTAACCATCAGTCTGTAGTTCAACTGTGTGTCACAGTGTTCATGTGTTGCTGCAGGTTTGGCCTCTCCCACTGCACTCCAGTCACCAGTTCTGTCCAAACCGAAGAACTGCAGCCCTGCCATCTCCAAACCACAGGAAGGTCCGTTACAGCTCTCACTCTGTCACACTGCAGTGCCCTCATGTTTATGAAGCCTCTGCTCTAAGCCTCAACCTTCTGCAGACACATCATTTCCAAACACGGCGAGCCTCCACATAGTGATGTTCCGCTGAGGAAATGTGAACTGTGTGTGTTTACAGAGATCAAAGCTGTGCCAGATCTGAACCTGGAATCTGACAGGAAGCTGGACAACCTGGAATCCTTCCTGGATAAGTTGAACAGTAAAGGTGAGCGGTACTTTAAATACTGCTTATGTCATTTAGAAAACATGCAGCGATGTGCAGGAAATGGGGAGATCTTGATATTTAAAACCAGAAAAGTGAAAATATTTGTATGTTCACTCCTCAGCATCTGGACTGACAGAAGCCACCATCACTGTAACCGGGAAGAAGGTAAAGGAAGTGATGACCCTCGAAGATGAAACCTTTTCCAAGTTCTACCGCCAGGTGGAAGATCTTCCTGCCAACACCAACAAGGTGGAAATAGATGAAGACTTTGATGCCATATTTGACCCCCGGGTGCCAAAGTAAGCCATCACGGTCTGAGTGAGCGGTAAAATCTCAGGCCGAGGCGTGAGAGCGAAGGTTTGAGTCTGACCTCTGCCCCTCAGGCTGACCTCAGAGATGGTGCAGCACAGGCTGGCGGTGCGTCCCACCCGCAACGTGCAGTCGTCCAGAAACCCTCTGAAGATGCTGGCTGCCAGGGAGGACATCCGGCACGAGTACACGGAGCAGCGGCTCAACATCGGCCTGCTGGAGAGCAAACGGATGAAGGCCGAGAAGAGTGAGTGCGGATTTAGCTTCTCTCTGAACAAAATGCAGCTCAGGACAGCATCTCTGGTTCAGTCAGACCCAGTTTTTAGAGAAAGTTGTGTTCCAGTCTCAGGTGCTGTAAACGGACCTCATGTCTTCCTGTGTCTCTATGGGACAGGAATGAATAAACCGAAGCATCTCATGTGCATCTGAAGTCATGGCGGGAACGTAAACGGTGTGTTTTGTCCTCTCTGTGCTCTGTGGGCTGCAGTGAATAAGAACTCTGCTCTCTCTGATGTGGCTCTCGCCGGTCTGGCCAGCAAAGAAAACTTCAGCAGCGTCAGCCTGCGCAGCGTCAGCGTCTCGGAGCAGACGTCCAACAACAGCGCCGTGCCGTACAAGAAGCTCATGCTGCTGCAGGTCAAAGGTCAGTGCAGGTCGTCCTGGTGCTGATCTCTGCGCCGGGTTAACGTTTGAGAGGATGAACATCACTGTAGGTTTCCAGGAAGTTCAGAGGATGTTACTAAACGTTTTTCCCCTCAGGGAATATTTCAAACAGGAGATGAGACTCGGTCTATTTTGGGTCTTTGCTCCTCCTCCATGTGTTTGTTGGTGACAGCTGTGGCTTTACATCATTCACCCTAAGCTGCCTCACCCTGTCTGGGACCGGTCCGCCCCTAAAATGCTGCCGCGTGTGGCAGAGACCCCTCAGGGTCTCTGCTTTTTTAGGCTAGCTGGACCCCCCTGAATGTGTTAGCAGAGCTTCTGAAGCACTGAGTTTGTGTCGCTGCCCACTCCCTGCTGCAGGTTGGAGTATAGAAATGTCCACAGGCTCGGATGTGTGAGGTGGAAGTGCAGGGTCAGATGCTGATGATCCAGGCCTGATGGATCAGAGGTTTTGCTGATCAGCCACCTCTGTGTGTTTTTGGGAAACAGGCCGCCGACATGTCCAGACCCGGCTGGTGGAGCCCAGAGCGTCCTCGCTGAACAGCGGCGATTGTTTCCTGCTCGTCACGCCGCAGCACTGCTTCATCTGGATCGGAGAGTTTGCCAACGTCATCGAGAAGAGCAAGGTGAGCACAAAGTCGGGCCACTGTCAATTTCTTTTCATTTTAAAAGGGTACTCTTCAAACATGTTATCGATAATCCATGACTAGATTTATGGGAAAATGCCTTAAAAACACAATAAATGTCCTCCCCTATTGTTTTCCCTCCAAGTTTTAGCAGAACAGAGATGTATTTAAAAATATTGTTGCTATCAACGAATCAAACAAAAGCAAAAAGTTGTGGATTTTCACTCCCATCTGCCGTTTATCCAGTTGGAGGGAAAATTTGTCACATTTTTCAACAACTTGTTCAACTTGTTTACACAGACGCAAGTGTTTGGATTTAAAGCCTGATCCGGATGAAATATTTATGTAAATGCAAAATCAAACTGAACAATGTAGATTTTCTTCATAAACTTATAAACATTTTTTTCTTTATTTAAAAGGATTATCAGATTTTTAACAGACAATATTGTTATTATTTTCATATTCTCAAGTACCCCTTGGAGTGTCCCCATGTAGCTAACATACAGGGGTACTTGTACCCCCGATATGATAAACTGTGGTGTAATCTAACAGGAGTGCATCGTCTTTGTCCTCCTGTCAGGCTTCAGAGCTGGCCAGCTTCATCCAGAGCAAGAGAGACTTGGGCTGTCGAGCGAACTACATCCAGATCATTGAGGAGGGCACCACCACACACAGCCATGCTGCCAAAGACTTCTGGAAGGTTCTTGGGGGGCACTCGGGTTATCAGAGTAAGTTTTAATCTGGTTGCATGGCAGGAAGCGTCCCTGAATGTCTGTGAAGCAGCCTGATGGCATCACGTCTCCTCTGGCAGCTGCAGGGACTCCGGATGAAGACGAGCTGTACGAGGGCGCCATCGTAGAGACCAACTGCATTTATCGCCTGATGGGGGACAAGCTGGTTCCAGATGATGATTTTTGGGCCAGAATGCCTCGTTGCACACTGCTGAACCCAAAGGAGGTGGGAACCCATTCATTCATTCGTTCATTCATTCATTCATTCATTCATTCATTCATTCATTCATTCGTTCATTCATTCATTCGTTCATTCGTTCGTTCATTCATTCATTCATTCACTCATTCACTCATTCATTCATTCATTCACTCATTCGTTCGTTCGTTCGTTCACTCATTTACTCATTCACTCATTCACTCATTCATTCATTCACTCATTCACTCATTCATTCATTCATTCGCTCGTTCGCTCGTTCGCTCGTTCGTTCGTTCGTTCATTCACTCATTCACTCATTCACTCATTCATTCATTCATTCATGCGTTCATTCATTCACTCGTTCATTCATTCATTCATTCATTCATTCATTCATTCATTCATTTTCTTTACCACTTAATCTACTTACGGGTGGGCGGGTGGGCTGGAACCAAACCTGCAATTATCAGGCGACGCTGCAGGTCTCATGATCCCATAAGATCCCTTTTAAGGATAATGAATCCACGGCCCAGCATACTCTGCCTCTAATTGGCTTGTACTCCATATCTTCACTGGTTAAATTGTTAACTTTAAATGTGGCACAGACTGATGAGTCCATCAGTGGTGGAGTTGGACGAATGTCCTCACAAATCAAATGGCATCGTAGTTAATGTAAGCGATGCTACACCAGTGCAATTAGCCAGTGACTTCATTACTATTAACCTGACAGCTAGCTTATACTACTGATAAACTAATAGAGTCACCCTACTTGTTACTGTTTCTAAAACGTGATTTTCTGTGATACTTTCTGAAAGAAATGTTCAAAAATTGAGAGTATACCTGCTTCTCCAGGGACCACTACCCCACTGTGTTTAGAGCCTCTAGAAACCACCAGCAGACTGAGTCTGAGTGAAAAGCTCTGTTGTGAAGTTCTGATTTTTAGGACCCAGTAGAGCTCACTCAGTGAAAGCTTTATGTGAGGATAAGAATGTTAAACTCTGTCTGGGTTGAACAGAGAGCCGATGACGAGAAGCTAAAACTGATCATTGTACTAAGAACCAATAGAAGAGCCTGGTGAAGAGATGGCCCTAAGTTTAGCAATGTTGCATAAGAGAAAGAAGGCGGCTCCAGGGTCAAAGATTACATCCTGGTCCTAAATAACTTTAAGATTCCCCGCTGTAGTAGTGGAAGCACAGATAATACCACGGTATGTAGAAACACGGTCCTACAGTAGGACTGCATAAAGACTGTTCTCGTGTTTCTCTGCAGGTTCTGGTGTTTGACTTTGGCAGTGAGATGTACATTTGGCATGGGAAGGAGGTGACTCTGGCTCAGAGGAGAGTGGCCTTCCAGCTGGCCAAGCATCTGTGGAACGGCACCTTCGACTATTCAAACTGTGACATAAACCCACTGGACCCGGGAGAGTGCAACCCACTCATACCAAAGTATGGAAGCGCTCCCAACACGCTAATCTTTCCTGACTCATGTAGAAAGAGATCATGTCTGAACCCGTGTGACCGTGTGCCTCTGCAGAAAAGGCCAGGGCCGACCGGACTGGGCCGTGTTTGGCAGACTCACCCAGCACAACGAGACCACCCTGTTCAAAGAGAAGTTCCAGGACTGGAGCGATTCCAGGAAAACGCCCAGTCCCACAACTACCAACGATCCTGTGTCTGATCACAAGGTAGCAGATTCTTCCATCAGAGCGTCTCTGGTCAGCGATATGACGATCACGTCTTAGAATCAGACTCTCACTTCTCCCCCGTCCCTCCAGGATCAGCCCACGTCTGACCAGGCCCGGCCTTACAACGCCTCCCTGATGCTGCCCCTCCATCACGCTCCGGTGTGCACCAAGCTGGATGGCTTCAACGTGGGCCGGGGCTACGGCCTGGTGGAGGGGGAGGAGTGGCGGAGCTACGAGGTCAGAACTCTGGCGGTGGAGGTGTGGCACATCCTGGAGTTCGACTACAGCCGCCTGCCGCGGCAGAGCATCGGGCAGTTCCATGAGGGCGACACGTACGTGGTGAAGTGGAAGTACATGGTCAGCACGGCAGGTCAGCATCCGGCTCTGCTCTGATTTGTTAAAGCACAACAGGTTCGTTAATGGATGAAGGAAACTAGTTCCAAGTTTGCAGGAAGTCACATGAACACTGAACAGTAGAGGCTCATGAGAGGAGATGATTCTTTCTGGGCTTGTAGGGGATCAAAATATTTTTGGAAATTGTTTTTGCATACAAATTGTGGTTTAAAATATTGATGCCACCACTTTTTGCTGTCTGTATAGAAAACTTGTTCAAAACAAGATTTAACATTTATACAATGTTCTTCTGAAAAATATATAGAAAAAATGGGTAAAACAATGGAATGCAGAGATCAGAATAAACTGGACTCACCTCTGATCACTGCATCTGTCTGTCTGTCTGTGTGTCACCAGTGGGGAGGAGACAGAATCCAGAGCAGACAAAGACGGCGGGAGCTGGGAAGGAGAAGTGTTGCTACTTCTTCTGGCAGGGACGCAACTCCACGGTGAGCGAGAAAGGAACGTCGGCCCTCATGACGGTGGAGCTGGACGAGGAGCGAGGAGCTCAGGTAGAGGAGTCTGTTCTCGCGGTGCGTTCATGGACACGTGGCAGCTCTGCGACTCACTTCTGTTCTCACCGTTCTCCAGGTCCAGGTCCAGCAGGGGAAGGAACCTCCATGTTTCCTGCAGTGTTTCAAAGGTGGAATGGTTGTCCACTCGGGAAGAAGAGAGGAAGAGGAGGAGAACTCACAGAGTAAGTCACCAAAGACAGCAGCTAAATGCTCAAACTCACCTACAAATATTCACTCATTGTGAAATTGATGCCTGAACACGATCCAAAGAAGCCAAGATGTTCACAGGTTCAACACTGTCATGTATCATTTTTCATTTTTAACATGTACATGTAGCCATGAAGTGTGATGACTGGTTAACTGACTGGTTCTCTGAAATGTTCCCGAGCTCACTTGGTTGCATTTTTACAGACCGATGTTGCTTTTTTTAATGCAGCACCAGTGAGGTTGAGACTTTTTGCCCTTGCAGAGATTCCTCCACATTCTCTGAATCTTTAAACATTATTACCTGTAGATGATGAAATTAATGCAGCTGCATGTTTACAAACCTTCTTAAACTGTTGGACTGTTTGCTCAGTCGGTGGTTCACAAAGTGTAAAACTAACAAATCTTTGCTTGTGATGAATGATTAAGGTTTTTCAGGATTTTCCTTTTTGTATCCGGTCATGACCCTCACCTATTTTTCAATTAACCTGTTCACCTGAAATAATGTGAACCTCTACTTTCCCAGTGCTTTGATGCTGCTGTCCCACTATTTTTGGAACATTATATACTTGTATAATTCAAACTGAAGTTAAAAACATAGTTAATCAGTTGTAACATTGATGTTGTCATTTTTAGAGTAAATGCCCAGACTTCATCTGAACTTTCTTTCAGCATAGATACAAAACGTGAAGTTAGAAGTGAGTGGTGTAAGATGAGTGTCATAGTGAAAACTTGTCCATGTTTCTGCCTCCTTCTCCCTCCCTGTGCTCCTCTTGGCTCCAGATGACTGGCGTCTGTACTGCGTGCGTGGGGAGGTGGAGACAGAGGGCCACCTGCTGGAGGTGGCCTGTCACTGCAGCAGCCTGCGCTCCAGAGTCTCCATGGTGCTGCTGAGCGTGAGCCAGGCCCTCATCTACCTGTGGCACGGCTGCAAATCCCAGGCGCACACTCGGGAGGTGGCTCGCACTGCCGCCAACAGACTCAAAGAGCAGTGAGTGGAAACGGTGCTTTCTGTGTTCAGGCAGCTGGAGCCGTGCAGCGGGATAACAGCCGGTGTTTCTCTGCAGCTGTCCTCTGGAAACTGGCCTCCACAGCAGCAGCAAAGTCAGCATCCATGAGTGTGATGAGGGAACCGAGCCGGTGGGATTCTGGGAAGCTCTGGGCAGGAGGGACAGGAAAGCGTACGACTGCATGCTTCAAGGTGGGACATGTGGTGATCTTTGCAAACGCAAAGACTCTGGCTGGGAACGTCCTCCTCTCATGATCTGAACCATCAGCCACCTCTGGTGGTCTCTGCTAAGTTCTTGGATGCTCGATGAGCTCCTCTTTTTCCTTTTTCCTTAGCTGAGTTGATGGTGGTCCACCCTCCATGCAGCTGATGTTTGGATGTCTGCATGCATCCAGGTGTTAGTCAATAACTGCACTTCCATTACCCCCGAAATGTGCTAAACCTTCATATCGCAATAAAAAAACATCTACATTGCAAGTTGCTTTTATTTGGCAAAAAAGTGTCATGGAAATGCAGCTACTGACATTTCTGCGTGTCTGCAGGCTGACTGCAGGACAGTTAATCCAAAAGTCACCTGACACCTCGGTGCAATGGAGCATTTTGTGATGTGCGATCCACTCAGTCGTTTCTATTGTTCCTGAAGCTGTTTAGTCTTCATCAATCAGGCTGACGAAGGCCTCTGGCTTTGCTTTGACTCTTTACTGACAGAACTCAGCGAGTTCAGGTCTTGTGTGTGCTATCATGGGCAGATTCAGCTCACTGTAGCAGTGTTACATCTAACGTCTCCATTTAAAAACAGAACCTTTTATAAGACAAAGTCTGGATCATGGAGGAGTCAGGCCGGCGTCTACCAGCAGGAGCTGCTCTCTCAGATGAAGCTCAGTGTGTTCAGCTAAAAGACTCTGCAGAGAAGGGAGGTGTTGTGTGACTCACGGTTACCTTTTTTAATTTGCCCGTCAGATCCAGGCAGGTTTAACTTCACCCCTCGCCTGTACCAGCTGAGCAGCAGCTCCGGAGAGTTCACAGCCGTGGAGTTCCTCTATCCCGCCAGAGTCCCCGAGCAGGTCAACTCCATGCCTTTCCTGCAGGAGGACCTGTACACTGCCTCCCAGCCTGGTACACACACACACACACACACACACACACACACACACACACACACCAAACCAGCATCACATCAGGCTGCTGAAGGTTTAAATCTGAATCCTCTCTGACTCGTTGTTTCTCCGCGCGGCAGCCTTGTTCCTGGTGGACAACCACCATGAGGTGTACCTGTGGCAGGGCTGGTGGCCTCAGGACAGCGAGAGCACGGGCTCGGCCCAGATCCGCTGGGACTCGGACAGGAAGTGCGCCATGGAGACGGTGCTGCAGTACTGCAGAGGTACAGATCTCATCGGCCCGGCTTTCTCAGTCAGAGGGAAACGCTGAGCCTGACGTGTCTCTGTGTCCCCAGAAAAGAATGAGAAGAAGCCTCCCAAAGCGTACCTGATCCATGCAGGTCTGGAGCCGCTCACCTTCACCAACATGATCCCCTGCTGGGAGCACCGAGAGGACGTCGCTGAGATCACTGAGAAGGTGGGCTTCCCCACTTCCTCATCCACTTCCTCCCATCTTTCCTTCCCTGCTTCTTTCCCGCCTCACAGCCTTCATGAAACATCAGCGTCCAGGTGTTCTGACATGAGGTGTGTGTGTGCATGTGTGTTTTCAGGAGGCAGAAGTGTGTAACCAGATCATCCTGGTGGAGGACGTGCTGGCCCGCCTCTGTAAGACCACGTACCCCCTGGACGACCTCCTGACCCGGCCGCTGCCTGAGGGCGTGGACCCTCTGCGCCTGGAGGTCTACCTGTCAGACCAAGACTTCCAGGTGAGCTGTTCCACCTCCACACACTCAGGAATAGGATTGCAAAGGCAAAGAACATTTCCAGAATCTGTCCATGGGAAGTAAAGCTGGGGAATTTTGGAAACTTTCCACTGGAATTATGGGAATTATTGGGAATTAATGTGAATTGACTGGAATTTTGGGATTATTCCAACAAACTGGATGATGGAGGCTGCAGGAGCGAGGGCTCAGATCCACAAGTCCCTTCTAGCAGGTGGATTCAAATACGCATGAATGGGGTTAACTTCCGGAACTTCAGGATTCCTATGGGAACGCTCTTACTGGCTGATCGGAATCCGGAAGTTCCGGAAGTTAACCCCATCGGAAGAGAGAGCGTCACGCCAAAGCTATGAAAAAGCCGCTTTCTCTAACTAAAATATCCTGGACTCGTACATGTGCTCAATCAATGAGTCATTCACTCTATGGACTTCCCCCTTTTACCACATAACATACAGTGTAGAAACCATTAAAATAATATCAGCTATAGCTCCTTTGATTCCCTTAAATTACTGTTAATTCCCACTTTAAGAATTCCCAAAATGTTGCAACCTTAATCCGGGTTCACTAAAGAAGAACCAGATTCATCTGGAAGTTCCACTGATTTAAAACTGTGAAGAATAGTTTTGGGTCATCCGGACTTTTCAGGACTTTCTACTCCTCTCTTGTCTCTCTGAACACACATGGTAACACACGCCATCCTCTGGTGTCTTTTACGTTCTGATGACTTTCCCTCCTTCCACCCTGCAGGGTGTGGGGGCTTTATCGAAGGTGAGTGGAAAGGTTTGAGCATGGAGACTCGGACTTATCCCGCATCCTCATTCAGCACCGACGCATTCATTAGTTTAGCATGCTATTCACACACGTGTGTGAGTGTGTGTGCTTGCACTGACATTTCTACGTAACAGCTTTGTGTTTTCCTGCAGTGGAGGGACGATGTGTGTGTTTTAATAACTGAAGCATGAGTGTGTTCTGGGCTTTCCCAGTCGCCATGCAAGCTGCAGGACTGGCTGCCTGGGCGCAGACCGGACTGCATCATGTGACCTGTGGCTGTGCTGCTCCACAGAAAGCCCTGCAGATGAGCAGAGAGGAGTATGGAGCTTTGCCCGGATGGAAGCAGGTGAACTTGAAGAAAGCTAAAGGACTTTTCTGAGCTCGCCAGAGACCCCCTGCAGGATGCTGCTCAGACCTCCGTCTGGTTTCCACTTCCCGGCATCGGTCGGCTGAGGATGGATGAGAGATGGCCCATTTCCCTCCTGGATGTCGGTACTTTGTAATAAGTAGGAAAGCTGCAGCTGCTAACATGTCTGAGTGTAAAAAAAGTGCTCTGTTGACGTTTGTACATATGTACCATTAATGAGAAGGCCAGTGCTCCCTGACAGCCATCCGTTGTGTTTGCAGGTCTGCCAGCCTGTCGGACACTCTCATATACATGTGTGTATGTTTGTGCGTTACAGATAATTTATGTTTATATTAAATCCACAGAGGAATAAAGAAAAGATTTGAGTATAAAAGATGAGGAAAGTTTAAACTGATGCTCCATATGTTTGTGTGTCTTGATGATAAAAGTCTCTGCTGTACAGATCACATTTTGCCCTTTACTAATAAAGAAGCCTCATATGAGAACATCGTTGTTCCACGCTATCAGAGAGAGAGAACCTTTTAAAAGTCCAAGCAGTGATGATGATGATGATAAATGTCAGTGTATGGTGCCTTGCTTTATGTACAGTTTATATACAGATCTTAGACCTTTGTGATAAAAAAAACTATTAGAGAAATAAATGGTTTGATATCAGCACATCTGTCTCTCATGTTGTTTGTACATCCAGATTTAATGTTTCTTTTTATCAGTTTCCCTTCCTCCTGTGAAAAACTGTACATTCACAGTGCAGCACTTGTTTCTATATGAACACACATCCTTTCCAGGAAGCTACACCCATGAGTTTTCCACACCTGAGTATTTAGTGGGCTAATGGAAGCCAGTTGAGGTCATATGGAGAACCAATAAAATAGTCTGTATGAATAACAGTATTCTAATATTGTTGCATTTGATTGGTTCTTTGTAAATTGTTAACCATTTTTTGCAGCCTGCGAATCCCTGGTAATAATCAAGCTGTCTTCATACATTTTTATTCACTAATCGTTGTTCCCATTTGACTAAAGTCCGATGAAAGACCAAGACCTCCAAGGCTACAAGTTGGAGCCACACTGAGCAGAGATGGAGAGGATGGATGGATGGAATGATGGAGAGGACCTGTATCATTGTGTGAACTCTCCATCCATGAAGGTGCTTCATAAATAAACTGAGGCTTTACAACAAATGCTAAAATGTGGTCTAATATTTTGGTATGACATAGAAAATCTTCAATGGTTGTTAAAACACTTGCTCCATCATGCAACAAAATGATACCATAGAATTATTTTCTTTTTACAAAATCGATGATAATAAAATCTTTAAAATCCTTTAAAATTCCCCCGGCCTGAATTGGCTGCTTTTGGAGAGTGATGAGATCCAACGAGTTTGAACCATAACTTCAGATATGGTGAGAGGCACAGCAAGTTTATTTATACAGCACATACTGTATCATGTAAAAGACATTTCAAAGTACTTTAAATACAAATAAACATTACAACAGAGTTCAGAAAGCATTTAAAAATATATAAGATAGTATACAGACATAAGAAAATACAGAAACCCTAAAAAAATATTTATAAAGGGCAGCAAATAGTGTTTAACCCTGGATTAAAACTACAGTGTTGCAGCAGACCTGCAGCTTTCTGGGAGTTTGTTCCATATGTGAAGAGCATAAAACCGAGCGCTGCCTCTGCAGTAAACAGCCATTTTCCAGTGAGTTAAACTCTTCTTTCCCCCTACAGCTATCCCAGGAACAATATAGTTACTTTATCCAAAGCGCTAACCATGATTAGCATCAGCAAACTCCTCTGTTTGCTGAATGAAGATGCATAAACTGATAACATTATGTCTAAATAGAGGCGTTTTATTATGTGAAAACCAGGAACAGGCTGTTTCAATATTTAAAATTACACATTGGGGACTCCTAATGAACCTGTTTGATTAGCAGCGAATGTCAGCTGTTCTCCTAAAGTTGTTTATTCAGAATTACAGAATTTACATGAACGTCGTACACGCCATTTACGCCGCGTTACCATTTTTTCTTGTAAGGGCTCTCGTTCCTTTCGCCGTGAATCCCCCGCAACATTTATATTTTCCCATCTTCTATTCGCTTAATTGTTAAAATGTGGTTCCTCTCAGCCGCCGCAGCTCACTGTTCAGGCAGCCGGTCGCACGTAAACAAACTCGAGGTACTCTAGGTGCGCAGGAAACCCATTGGAGATATGACGTCACGGCGAAAGTGCTCTTGGGAAAAGTAGTTTTTGACAGTGTATTTCATTGAGAATTTTGAACTGTCTGAATTCTTTATGATGTCATTTAGATGTGTTACGTAATAAACTACCGGTGACGTCAGCAGGGGTATCTATAAACTCTTAGCTTGCCTCAGTTGGACTGAACACATCAGCAGAAAGTGGCCATTGGTTTATTTAGCGAGTACGCTTTTACAAAGCATCCAGATATGTCTTCAAACGAGTTAAAAATGCTCCGGAGGAAGAACGCCGCACTTTTCTATAAGATGAAAAACATGAAAAAAGACCATAGCCGAGTTCTGAAAGATAACCAGGCACTCAAAGATCATGTCAGTGATCTTCAAGCAGCTTTGGAACGTGCTGAGAAAGACAGAGCAATACATTTCCAGGGAGAAAAGCTAGCTCTGGTCAAAAAGAATGAATCTCTTAAGGAAACTATTCATTCTCTGCAAATATCCAAACAGAACTTTCAAGGAGATCTGAACAGCTCTGCTATTGAAATTTGTCAGAGGAAAGACGAACTGGAACAAGTAAAAAAGGAAAATAAAAAATTAATGCAACATGTTCAAGAGCTGAATCTGACAAATGATCATTCCGGTAAGATGATACAACAGGCACTAGATGGAAGGCTGGAAAATGAAGGACCTGACCATGGTGAAATTCTATCTCTGAGAAGTAAACTAAATGATTTAGAGATCATCATGCAGGAGCTGGCCAGGCTGTTTCAAGAGGAAAAAGGCAGCCTGCAAATGATTACCGAATGTTTGCAGAAGAATTTCTCCAATTCAACCAACCAAACTCTGGAAAATTTTGTGGTGAATAATCAGGTAGAATCACAAGTGTGGGAGCTGAAATGTGCACTGGGAACAGGAAACCATCCTGTGGAGCCTGGAAAACAGGCCCAAAATCTGCCAGTCATTTGTCCAGTTTCACAGGATTTCAGAAGTGAAGATAGAAATCCTAAAAAAAGGAAAGATAAGGTGAAAAATGTTTCGCTTTCTAGCTGCTCAGGTTGCACTATGACAAATCTTGACGCTTCTTTTTCCCAGATGAATGACAAAGAATTCAGTCTTTACACAAACCAGTGTGAAGAAACAGAGCTGAAGTTTCTCAGATCAGAGAACGGGTGGCTGAAGGAAGAATTAAACCGTGAACAGATTAAGAAGAGGGAACTCCAGCTAGAAATTTGTGAACAACGCTTTAAACATGACCGTTCTAGAGAAGGCACATGGAATAAAGCAGGACTGGGGAAAGATCAAAAAGAAATTGAACTCGTCGATCTGGAATTAACTAACCAACATTTAAAGAAAGTCGTACAAACTCAAATTGAAGAGTTGGTTGAGTTAGAAAATCTCAGAGAGGAGAGTTTTTATAACAGATCACTGAACGAAGAAAACATTAGTTTAAGTCAGGAGTTGGAATACCTTCAAGATATTGTTGAAAGAACAAAATATGAGCACCATAAAGAAATTGAGGGCCTTACACAGGATAAGGAAAGGCTCCA
>JBBBVT010000018.1:24934905-24945120 GCA_037177035.1 Craterocephalus eyresii | reverse complement strand
AAGACAATCAGCAATCAGGGTTGAATGGTGCATTCAGAGGCACCCAAAAACAGTCAGTACATCCCATAATCATGACATCTGCAGCCACTTGCCGACTGCCGTCCTTCCTACGATGAACAGGATTCAGTAACTGGACGATCCAACACAGCCTCAGAAATCCTCAGGTTAAAAGAGGTTCTCTGAAACAAAGCTTAGGTAAAACAAAAATAAAACTCTTGTTACCCTGTAAAGCTAAATGTATCGTATATGATACGGGCCATTTGTGAGACATTTTGTGTCACTTTTTGGTAAAGTAGACAATTTACTTTCTTCGGCTCCCTAATTTACAACAGGAGGGAGACGGCTCTATGATAATTTTGACATATAATATGGTAATAAATGGTAGATATGCAAAGAAAAACATTGTGAATTTGTTCCCCATATTTTGTTGAAGACTTCAGATTAAAAAAAATTGGACTTCTCTTATTTTTTCCTGGGTTGGGCTTTAAAGGGTTCAAGTGAGCCAATGGGTGAAAGATGTAGCATTTATTTATTTTATGCTGAAGATTTCATAACAAACTTTTAAAAATATGTTGGCTCACTGAAAACTAAATGGTCCCTGTCCCAGGGATGATGTCTGCATACGTTCACGCTGTCAGGATATAGAGGACATGTAGTTTGGGCAACACTATGTTTATGTGTGTGTGTGTGTGTGTGTGTGTAGTGTGTGTAGGCGTTATCGTGAGTAATTGTGTGTGGGCGGTGCAAAGTTTACATAGGTGGACCTTCACCTGGGGAAAAGTTTGGAGAGGTGGCTGGGTAGTAGGGCTGCACAAGAATTCAATATCAATATATATTGCAATATAATTTTATTCAATAACGTTGATATGAGTTTTGAACATATTTCCTGTCTGGCGTTTAATGGCGCAGACAATACAATCCAAACAGAAAGAGCCACAACACTTTGCCTACGTATTGATTAAACTACAGACACAGAGCCCAACCAAGCCCCGCCGCAGTTTCCATAGTGCATGCTGCCGTCTTGTGTTTTATATTTGGATAAACTGTAAAGCAAAGAAAAATCCCAGCAGCAGTTGGCTGTACTCGGCGCGAGGTAGAGAGCTAGGGGTGGGCGATATGGAAAAAATATCATATCACGATTTTTTTGTTATAAAATCACGATTTCGATTTTATCACAGTCTTACATGTTTGAGACTGATTTGAGACTGGTCAGTGCAACCAGAAAATGTCTGTGTAACACAATCCCATAGGGAGAAAAAAGTCAATTCCAAGTCAAGGTCCAAGAAGCTTTCTGAACAGGTTTTAATATAACTAATTGCAGTTCTGCTAACATGTAGAAATAATAAAAACATACATAACATAATAAATATGTTTCAAATGTCCTCATGCAGCGTGGCTGTACTCACCATAGATATACTGTATGTAGATCAGCCCCATGCTTCCATGTGTTTTATGTTTCTATGGTCTGCCGCCACCAGGGGCAGTTAACCCCGCGAACCTACGTCGGTTTCAGATGCTCTTGGCGGTGGTAATGCGCTGCTATAAACGTGTTTTTAACCATCTAACACATCCTGAACACTAGCAAAACCTTATTAAAGCTTGTGTAATTTGTACATTTTGTTCCAAGTCTTCGTTCTTCTTCTACAGTTTTTTTTCCTTCCCCTTCTTCTCTTCATCCTTGTGTTCTTTCGGCTCAACACTGCCACCATGGTTTCCAGTGGTATTACTACACCTTCTGCTTCGAGTGACTGATGGTTTTGTTGGCGCGTCATTGATATAGAACTGCAACTTATACAGTAGAATGTGACCTAAACGATCCTACGATCTCCTCATTTTGGCGGATCGTCTACACTATCTAATCGTCCATGATCTAATATCGTCATATCGCACACCCCTATAGAGAGCTACGCTAAGCCAAACTCCAACGTCGTAACTTTTATTTACTAAATGAGCGCTCATGGCCATGCAAACGCCACTAAACATACTTCCACAAACAAAGAGAACGCAGAGTTATTCAGTGATATGGAAGTGGTTTGTGGTGGTGGTTCAGGAAAATGATGTCAGTCATACATGATAGGAGCTTCCTAGCCGTAAATATTTTTTTCATGCACAGCCGCACTTTACGGTGACGTTAGAGAACGGTTTGAAGAGCAACCGAAGTCTCTGACGAAATTTGCGACCACCGCTGATCTGTGGTCAAGCAGAACCTCGGAGCCATACTTGAGCAAGACAGTTCACCTCAGCTTCGGTCTGTTTTCCCGAGAATCACACGGGCGAAGTTGTTACAGCTGGATTTAAAAATGCGCAGGCCTCCTGGAGACTCAGCGACAACAACCAGGTCTGCATCACCATAGATGGCAGGATTAGACTTACTAAATATAAATAAAAGCTGAACACAAACATTGATTAACTGTACACTTTTTTTAACTAAAATGTTATACTTGAAGAGCGTCATAGACTCGCCAAAATCTTTTTTTTGTTTTAGGCCGACAAGCATCTGCTGTTGGCATTTTTAAATAAAAGTTTTTCTGAGGCTTTTAAATCGATGTCGGAACTATATCGTATCGAAAAAAATGAAAAAATATATCGTGATCAAAGTTTTAGCCATATCGTCCAGCCCTACTGGGTGTAGCCGTAATTTTTTTTGTTGACCGCTTTATGCTTTTTGTTTAATTTCTTTTGTGTTGTTATCTATGCTATATTCCCGGTTTATTTTCAGTCAGCCATTATTAATATCCACGCTGTCTGCATAGAGCAACGCTGATACCTGCATGAATAAATTACCTCCTAACATTCACCTGGTCGCCGGCGCCCAGTTATGCATATTTCCAGTCAACATAGTAGGTACATTTAGATAACTAGGGTTAACCTTTGCCCCATGGACATGGTCTACACGGTTAGAAAGCTTAGAGTTCCTTTGTTAGAAGCTTTTGTCACATGAAAATAGGCGAGGATTGCTAAAACAGGTAGATGTTAAGAGATTAAAAGCATCATCATGGCTCCCTAAGGAGGAAACTCGTCGCAAATAGTACAGAAGTACCCGGCCACACTCAGCGGTTTAAGGATAAGGAAGACGCAATACAGTGTTTATTAGGAACATCTTGTTTGGAGGCAGGATGGAGAACAGCCGCCACCTCCAACTGCGCTGGTTGGCATCTGACCCTTCACAATTCTGTTCATTTCTTACTTTTCTCAGACACTTTTTGTTACTTTCAAGAGTTGAAAATGGGTATTTAGAGTTAGAAAAATGTACAGGTGATTCTGCACTCACTGGTTGTGGTTAATCACATGATCTGATGCTAACCACCACAAAACAAATACACAAAAATGTTCTCATCTCATAGTTCTGAAGCTTAGATTGTGAAATGCCCTGTATGCCTTGACACACTGCACGCGTGAAATACCGATCGGTTAATGCATTTTGCTTCACGTTATTTTTTGTCATGTAGTTGCTGACAGAAGGAGAGCCCTGGCTCAATACCTGCTGCTTCGTGGGAATCGACAGCAAAACAGATTTTGATAGATTTATCTTGTGTTCCGGCTTTATTTCAGGGCTGGCTTGACAAAATCAGACACGGCTGGTGCAGAAAATAAAACACAGGCTGAAACTATCACTGCACGGCGCACGGCACGTCATAGTGCTCCCGATGTAGATGACACTAGCTATTAACATGGGCGCTGAAGTGAAACTGTTGCGCTTCGGCATGTTCCGGCATTAGACTGCAAGTTCCATCTGGGAGAAATGAAATTTCCAACTTTTCATGACATTTTATTGTATGTGTAGAGATTTCATATTTCCCATTTTCTGGTGAGACTCAGCTGTTGTTTAATGAGACTGCACCACAGTCAGATGTATGTGCTGATCAGGGCTTCTGCTCCACTTTTTATATGTAAACACTATGAACCATAGATCTAAACTTAGAATGCCTTGATGAAGGTGCAGCCAGAGAAACACACTCATGCACATGCACTGTTTCATGTAAGCTTTAAAACTTCATGAAACTCTGGTTTGGTTTAAGTCTCTACTATCATGTTTGCATTTCTTAAAATTTCTAAACATGGTTGTTGAACTGAACAGAGTCGTACCTGCAGCAGAAAGCAGTTAGAAGATCCTCAGGTTCGAGAATGAGGCTGGTAGAGGATCTAAGCTAACAGCTGTTCAGAAAAAGGCCCCACAACAGCAAATTTTCACCATTTAAAACAACTTCAATCTCATAATCTATCACTGATCCGCTGTGATACAAATGTCTGCTAGTGTCATCCCAGAATACCATCTAAGAGCTGCTAAACATGAGCAAAAAGCCATTAAATCACCAACATAAGAACTTGGCAAAAGTAATACCAAACAGTAATATATTAACAAATCTTAGACAACAGACACATTCAGGGGATCAGCAGCAGAATACATCTCTCTGTCACGATGTAGAATCATGCAGAGTAACAAAAATCTAATCATTTCAGCATCTGTGTAATTCATGAGGCTTGAGTCATAGATGAAAAACTGAACTCTTAGAATCTGTTAGCTTAGCTCCTGTTAGCATCCCTCTCTGAGTCTCAGAGCTCTGATTGCTGCAGGTTGGACACTGAACTGAAAAATTTTATGTAAAAAATTATTAGAAAGAGTGCCATGAGACTAGCTGCCTTTTCCTGTTCAGTTTGGTGTGTATATGGGTATGTAAATGACACTCCACTCCATGCAAGAACATCTGCACACTCCACAGCATGTATGCTCATATTACTGCAGAATAAATAATAAAATAACTGATTAGAATAAAAGAATAAACAAATCTGTTTTCTCACCCAGACATTTCAGAGAGGTCACCATCCCTGAGCTGCACTGACTCTTCCTGCCGTGACAAGAGGTAGAGTAAAATGACAGACAGACTCAGTATCCACTCACAGGTCCCATAAATTATCAACAAAATACACGTCAGAAGATTATTAGACTGATGAAGATCCTTACTAAAAACACTTACAGAATCCTCATTATCATCCAAAAATATTTCAAGGCAAAGACATTTTGTCCTAACATACAGTGTTACTTCCATTTCAAACAGGGAAAACTCTTCATGACTGTTACCGGTTTTTATTTTGAGTGGGAGATTACCGTGAATTCAGTAGTTTGAGCCAAACATCTGAAACTTTCACATTGTCAGTCTAATGCTCTTTGACCCATTTTCCTTCCAGGGAAGTCTGTTGACAAGTTGCAACCTGTCTCCAGTTTATGCAGAAACTGATCATGCTGACAACACATATAGTATGTGACCACCGTGCAGAGGCTTATGTTCATCATAATAATAATAAAAATGGTTTTCTTTTCTTACTCTGAACTTTGGTCCGAAGCCTGTGTCTGTAATATATGAAATATATACAAAACTTTTATCAGTCATGGGCAGCACCTCACAGAGGTAGATCCAGGCAGAACAGGGAAGAGTTAAAACTGTTGTCTCCTCAGCCTTTGAATTAAGGTTTTAGTGGACTTCAAGTGTGATCAGACAGTTTCAAGACTAAAGTAGAGAGTCATGTTATGTATGTTAGATATCAGGATGCTGTGAAAAAAGTAATAATTTACTTAAATCAACAATTTATTAAATTACTGAATGGGCAGGAGGAGCATGGCAATATGAATGTAAAAAGTTTAGAAAAATATAGAGAGAGAATCTTTAGAGAAGATAGCAAATCCTACAGAACCTGCCTGGTGCTTCGTGGGTGGCACTAAAAAATGGATTAGACAAGGTAGTAAAACCAATGCTTGCAATGGTCTGTCTCACTGAGAATACAGTATGCCAAGGGAAGGCTTCAGCCTCACACGGGGCACCATTGTTGTGGCGCCACAGTTGTACATGCACATGTAGTTGACAGTAGATTTCATGATGATCGTCTATGCACCAATGAGTACCAATGTCAAGGAAGCAACGACAGAGCTCTACAACGTTGGTAACTTGCCAGCAGAGAATCTTCATACTTTCCTAACAATAGCTACAGATTTCAACTGCACAAAGGTCAAATTTGTTCTTCCTAAATCCATCTGCATGGGAATGTTTTAACCAGAAAACACTACACCTTGTGTAAAACAGAATGTAAGCACAGCACTGTTGCACTGGTTGAAATCCCACATTAGGTACATTTTAAGAGATTAGATCGATATGTGTTTGGTGGTGATTAGACACTTGGACATGTCGAAGATTTATTTGATTCCATTTGTATTATTCATGTACGATATGGACTGTATCTTTTAAGTTCTCATGATTTTAATCTTTTTAATGATTTTGTTTTTAAACGATTTTATTGTAATTATTTCTTGCTTTTATGCTTGTAGTATTTTATGTAAAGCACTTTGAATTGTCTTGAACCTGAAAATGGGCTATATAAATAAACTTGCCTTACCTTGCCTTGCCTAATATCAGATACAACCTCTGGTGACCCTTGTGGACAAATTATTCCTATTGACTTCCATCAAAAAACAGTAGTTTTAAATCTGCCAATTATTATAGTTTAAACAAATACATTTTGATGCCAGTATTTCCTTTAAAAGACAGATATTAACATCTAACATTTCTACAGGATTCCATCAAATTAAACTTTTTCACCATTGTAGACGGATGCAGGTAAATATGCTATTCTAAGGTTATGAAGCTGTTAAGATGGTTTGCACTTGATACTATAAAAAATACAAATGAAATCAAGTAAATTTTGTTTATTATTATTGACATATTAAAGTGTCTAATCACCACCAAAGACCCAATTATCTAATATTTACTCTATGGAAAATAAATCAGCCTTTGTGTCTGTTTTACCTGAATGTGGCAGTACTTTATGTATTTAAACTGACATTTAAAAGGTTAAAATACTGAAAATATTTGAGTGTTGGAGACACTTTTGACCACAATAATCAACACATCTTGTCAAGTTTGAGGAGGGCACTAGGGTTAAGGCATTTTTAACACGCCCATCACCAGGCTCTAAGAGTGGTACCACAGCCAGTCCTGATAGGACATCCAGCCCTGATCTTGATAACGAACACCACAACAGCTATCAAAAGAACTCAACAGCGACTCCTCTGTCTCCACTTTCAGAGATGTTTTGGATCAGGTTGCAGGAACTACAGGTGTTACGTACCTGTGGGTTGCAGCGTTCTGGAGCTTAATTGTCTCTGACTGACTGACATTGAAGGAAACCAGGCTGGTCTGAAGGTTCTCCTCAATGGAGGTCTGAGAGACAAAAGAGGACTCCACATACCTAGCAGACAAGATGGGACAGGTCATCATCCACAGAATATGAAAGACACATGAAAATGGTCTGCAGGAAAAAAGTAAATAAGAAATAGAATTTCAACTTCTTGACATGAGGTCAGAAGATTCATCTTTTGGTCTCAGGGTTTTTAGTGATTCTGCCTCCCATCAAAGTGGCACCACACACACCGATTCATCTGAATGGATGGAGAGGTCCGGCTCTTCGAGGAGACACCCGGACGTCCCAGAGAGGAACCTCACGTCTTGTCAGGAAGTTTTAGGCACTGAGTTCTTACACAAATACGACTCAGATTCTGTGCTTGTGCAAACAAAACACTCCTGTGTCTCTGTTGTATGATCATTTGTTGAGATACTTGTTCCAGAATACAGATAAGAACTAAACCAAAGATGGAGCTGAACACAGCGAAAGAATTTACCGTAACACAGTAAGGTGTTGTTAGAGCTAAAGGAACAGAAATAAGCAGGAAGAGTGAGGCGGACCTGGTGTATCCCAGCTGCTTGCAGGCGGACATGCCCAGCCCGTTGTTCCAGTCCTCTGCACAGACCGTCCTCCATTCCCCTCTCCTCTGAACCTGCAGGACAGAGCTCCGCCCACTCAGACGCACTGGTTCCCATGTCAGAGGGTCCCCGCAGGGAAACAGAGGAAAACTGGTTAGTTTGGGATGAAAACCATTGGTAGGGGTAGATTTATGTGTTTCAGTTAGTTGTGGATTTAATATCTCTGGGTTTAGGCTGAAGAGCAAACAGGCACACATGTAAATCAGTGTTTATGGCCTTGTGAGACAAAAGAAGGCAGCTTAAAACCCTCATCATTAACTGTTTGGGCCATGAAACTGGGCTCGGAAGAATGTTGCACCGTCCCAACTGAACCACGTCCCAATCGTACTGAGTCTAGCGAACTATCCTGGTGTGGATGAACCGTGATACCCATGCTCTACAGCACTGTTACTCAAATGGGGGTACACGTATCCCTGGGGGTAGTTGGGGACACTCCAAGGGGTACTTGCGAAAATAAAAATCACAAAAATATTTATATTCTGATAATCCTGTGATATAAATGAAATCCTTCTGTAGGTTTATTCTCAGGATTCAGTTTTAATTCAGTGTTTCTGATAACATTTTTGTCCTTTTAAAATGACTGAAAGGGTTTCTTTAGGTTTAACAAATAGGTGCTGATGGTCCAGTCCTGTTTACTCGCGTTCCCAACCAGAAAGCTCTGCACTGTTTAGGGGATACTTGGCTGGAAAAGTACTGCACAGGCAGTTGAAAATCGTTGAAAATCCTCTGAGAACCACTGCTACAGGGTTTACCCTCTGCTGGTACCACAGGTGTGATGCTCAGGGTTTCTGTGTGATGGATTTCGTAAAACCAATAGGGTTGAATTGGTTTCAGTTTATACTTCTAACTCAGCAGCAAACACATCTGGATGGTGTGATTTATCTGGAGGTGTCATGGCTGTCACTAGTTCGATCTAATCATTGTCACCATTTCCATAAGTAAATCATCCTGCTGGGATTCGTCCACCATCACCACACCGTTTCCACCTGATTCGCTGCCCTGGACTTATGGCAGCTCCACTTCCTCTCTGCCCGGCATAAAAGACCCAGACATCTCTGTTCATTTGCTGCTGTGTTCTGTTGCCTGTGATACAGTTCACCCTGCTTATAGAGACAGTAGCTGTGTTTCTATCACCCCCAGGATTATTGTGATCATTTGTGCTAACTATTAAATCAGGGAGTCCGCTCAGGAAATGTCTTTGTCTCTTTTTATTGAACACACTCTGTCACTAGTACAACGGCTCTTATTCTGATCAACACTCATTCTTCTGCAGTTTGAGGTTTCTCTCTGTAAACCTCCAGGTGACATGAGCACGGTAGCCCTCTACTGGCGTGGCGACAGAACTACAGGATGATTACTCAGTATACCACATCCCTCCCCTCTTAAGATTAAAGTACTTAATGAAATTAACCATAAATGTCACCATCAAATTAACCTTACTTGCAGTAAAATTGCATACAGTGCTTTATCAAAATCTGAATTCCTTACATTAACTAAAACTGAAACCTTACGTCCCTTAACAGATAAAGGTTCATACTAAATTATGTCAATCTCTGTTTACAATGTTAATTTTTCTTTTTATTTTACAACAATAGAACTAACTAGGAAGGTGGGTAGACTGCCAACACTTCCAGTGATTCCCAGAGCGTATTCTGGCTCTATCTTGAGGGAATTCACTTCTATCTAACAAAGTCTTTCAGGTAAGCAGGTGTCTGTCTTGTGCGTTCAGATCTTCGCAGCACCCGTGGTGGTTCAGCTCCTGTCTCTGGCAGATGTCCAGCTGGAGGATGAACCTGGGCTGGCTCTTCAGGCTGCTCTGTCACTTCCTCTCTTACTGCTGCCGGGATGCCCGAGTCTGCCGGCACAACCTCCACTCGTTGCCCTGGCAACTGCAAGCTGTCAGGCTTTCCTCTCACCTCAGGACCGGACATGTTGCTCCATGATGCATGACGCTTGCGGATCTGGTCAACGTGACGTCTCATCACGCGTCCATCTCCTGTCTGTACCGTGTAAGAGACGGGTCCAGTGTTCTCATCTATGACTGCTGGTATCCACGTTGGTCCATGGCTGTAGTTCGGACATACACCTCATCTCCGGACGCAAAACTTCTCCACTTGGTGTGTGTGTCCTGATGTTCCTTTTGCTTGAGCTGTTTCTTACAAATCTTTGACTTCATATTAGGCAGAATAAAATCTAATGTGGAACGTAGTCTTCTGGACACGAGCATTTCAGCAGGTGAAAAGCCAGTAGTACTTTGTGGTGTAATCCTGTAGTTGAAAAGAAATCTGGCTATTTTTGTTTCTAGTGTGTCTCCGTTTGTTTTTTTTATTCCCTGCTTCAATGTCTGAACTGCTCTTTCTGCAAGGCCATTTGATGTTGGGTGGAAAGGTGCGGATGTTTTGTG
>JBBBVT010000018.1:24566115-24576936 GCA_037177035.1 Craterocephalus eyresii | reverse complement strand
TATATATATAATTGTGTTTTTTTTTTGTTTAAAAGAAAAAAGAATTTTTAACGACGCTGTAAATGTAGGATGTAAATGTAAATGTAGATGTAGGAGCCTGTTTGACATGGACTAGGCCTACATATCTACCTAAATTACACCACATCATGTAACCTTATTCCTCTTCTACAAAGTAAGAATAACCAACGTACTTTATTCCACTTTCAGATGCACATCTTACGCATAAGATCAAAATAATTTTGTTTGTCAGAAGGATAAAAATATATCGGAGAGAAAATGTAACGTTTTTTTCACTGACTGGTCAGCCTGTTTTGATGTGCGCGTGTTTACCGGATATTACAGTTTGCGTCCTAAAGAGCCATTTACCAGAATTAGAATCATATTTCCTCCAGATTTGATTAAACTGAGATCCAATGAATGCGATAAAGGATCATAGGACAGGCGACATCATTATAATAAAATCAGCTCAGGTGGGAACGCACATTGGAAGAGGCTTGTTTCTGTCCCCCAACCTGGCAACCCAGTTGCGGCTCCTCCTGCAGGAAGTCCGCCTGGAAGCCCGAGCACACACCCGGACACACGGGCTGAGAGATGCGCTTTTTCTCTGCATCTCCGCCGGTAAAAACCGCAGCAGGGGATCATCGGACGTCCGGTTGCGGCTCGTGAACGCGGTAAGAGCACCGTGCAGGTTCCCGGCTCGGTTCGGCTCCCGGTTCGGCGGCCCGGAGCTGCGCTGCCTGCTGTGTTTTGCTTCCAGAGCTGGTGGGTAGCTCGTCATCCTGCGCGCGAGCGTAGCGATGCTCGTGCAGGTTTTCATTCAGATTCACTGGAACTGACCTCATCTCTGATTTAATGTTGGGAACTACTTTATTCCATGTTTTCAGAGAAAGTACGGAAGCCTTTTAGCGCCACTTCAATATGATTTATGACTGGCGCAAGGAAAATAAATTATTATTATTATTAATAATGATGAGGAGAAGTAATTTCAGGAGCTCAGGACTTTAATTGTTGGACGGATAAAGAATAAATGAATAGAAAATAAGTAAATCTGTTGTCAGACCTAGCCCAGGCCTATATCTTAGAAATAAACAAAATACAGTTATCTGTTAATTCAGATATAATTTCAATGCACGTTCAGAGCAGAAGAATCAGTATTGGACTGTGAGTGTTATGTTTATAGATTTACTTTGTACAGTCACCGCAGAGTTATGATTAATAAATAGAGATAAATAGTAAATGATAAGAGAGTCAATACGTAAATAAGAAGGAGTAAAAGCAAACTGATGGAAAAATTAAATGGTTTAATAATCACATATAAAATTATGGCAGGAACGGGAGTTAGGGGTTAAAGGAGATTTTGATGTTGGGTACCACTCAAATGCGAGGGAAAAAAAACTAGATATCCCGACTAAAAAAACATTAAACTATTCATATAGATTCATATATATGCATACACACACGTGCAAATGTATATACCCATTAATCCACATAAAAATAAACTTACATAGACACATATGTGTATACATGCAAGTACTCTGTGATGCCCTAAAACCAAACACAAGCAGTTGTTTTATAGATTATAAAAAATCTTGTATGGATGAGGTGGCAGCTTTGGCATATAGATGCAATGTTTATGAGCTAAAATTACAGACAACTTATTTCTGTCATCAAGATCATTGAAGATTAGAAAATGCTTATTAAGTGAAGGAATAGATCGTTACGGATTAATGTCACAGCATAAAAGATCCTGTATGTGTCTCTGCCAGGAGGAGACCGGCTCTGCAGGCTGCAGGCATCATGGCGGACGGATGTGAGGAGAGCAGCAGGATGGACGTGAGCTCAGCCGAGAGGCGAGAAGCCAGCGATGAGACCGGAGAGATCGCCGCCGTCTTAGACCAGGAGGGCACTTCCAGTCCTGCAGAACAGGTGAGTGTCAATGTTTTTTTCATTTAATGCGCATCCTCCAGGATCTTTTATTCATTTAAACCAGTGGTTCTCAGAGGATTTTCAGCTATGTACCCCTTGTGAAGTACTTTTTGAGCCAAGTACCCCCTAACTAGTGCAGAGTAAACAGGACTGGACCATCAGCATTTGTTCAAATTTGTACCTAAAGAAACACTTCCAAGTTTTATTCTTTTTGAAAAGGACAAAGATGTTATCAAGGATTCATAACTTAATTCCTGGGAAAGGTGTTAAAACCACCATAGAAACACAGAATTAAAACTGAATACTGAGAATAAACTAAATAGATTTATATCACTGGATTATCAGAAATTTTAAAGAAAATATTTTTGGGATTTTTAATTTCTCAAGTACCCCTTGGAGTGTCCCAAAGTACCCCCAGGGGTACGTGTACCACCATTTGAGAAACAGTGATTTAAACTGACTGAGAATTAAATGAGCTGCAGGACATCCACTAAACAAATTTCTTTTGTTTCGTGTTTGTTGTTTTGTTCGTAACAACAAATTTGTTAAAGAGTCGATTACAAAAACGTAGCGTCCATAAGGTCAACTTTATGAAATGGAAGTTAGAGTTGTTATATTTAACTCGACTGCAAACCATTTTCACCACAGATGCAACTCTTTAAGGCCCAACCCTCAATAAATGGGAAGAAAAGTCTAATTTGTACGATCAAGTTATTTGGCTGTTTGACAAAATTTAAAAAAAAAAAAAAAATCAGTTATTTATTTGTTTATTTGTTTATTTTAATAAACAATTTTTAGTTATTGTTTAATTTTTTTTACATTATTTAATTAATTGTTACTATTCTTTATTTATTATTTATTTACTGCATGACATCAGAATTAATGTAATGCAGATGGAGTCCACCAGGGGGCAAAAGACAGTATTGACCATAAAGTTATGCAATAGGTCACAGAAACAATCAAATATGATACACACATAATTAAAAGGTTAGTGTTTTCCCTCTATTAATCCCTGAAAGCCTTATTTTATTAATAATTTATTAATTATAATACAATGATATAAAATCCAAACAAATACAAGAAAAAAAAATATCATGAAGAAATAATAAAAAGAAAATACTGGAATAAAATAAAAGACTATAAATTAACTTAATTCATATTAATAAATTCATAATAAGTAGTTAGAGAATAAATGCATAAATAAGAGTTAATAAAAGGAAAAAAATAATTTTTAAAAAGTTTCATAAATGGAAATTTAATGAACAAAGGTCAGAAGTACTGCAACACTAGACATCGAAGGATTAAATCTACTGTGGAATTTTTTTTTTTTGGTCCAATTTGCAACGAAAACATCAGGCTTCTGTAGAAGAAGATATAAGAATGAAAACTTTTTGGCAAAATAACTTTAACTTCAGTCTAAACATTTCCGGTAGCAAATTGTAAGGGCTAGAACTTTTCTTAGGGATATATTTAAAGGTATTTGTTGTTATTGTTATATCATTTATTGGCTGGACCAAATAAACTATTACTACTGCTACATCTCCTTTCTGTTTGCAGGCTAAGCAGCAGATGTTTGGCGTCTCGTATCAGAGCCGATTGGACCACGAGGAGACAAGCGCTGATCCCCCGGCTGAACCGGAGGCTCTGTGGTAAGGATGAGGTGGCAGCTTTGGCATATAGATGCAATGTTTATGAGCTAAAATTACAGACAACTTATTTCTGTCATCAAGATCATTGAAGATTAGAAAATGCTTATTAAGTGAAGGAATAGATCGTTACGGATTAATGTCACAGCATAAAAGATCCTGTATGTGTCTCTGCCAGGAGGAGACCGGCTCTGCAGGCTGCAGGCATCATGGCGGACGGATGTGAGGAGAGCAGCAGGATGGACGTGAGCTCAGCCGAGAGGCGAGAAGCCAGCGATGAGACCGGAGAGATCGCCGCCGTCTTAGACCAGGAGGGCACTTCCAGTCCTGCAGAACAGGTGAGTGTCAATGTTTTTTTCATTTAATGCGCATCCTCCAGGATCTTTTATTCATTTAAACCAGTGGTTCTCAGAGGATTTTCAGCTATGTACCCCTTGTGAAGTACTTTTTGAGCCAAGTACCCCCTAACTAGTGCAGAGTAAACAGGACTGGACCATCAGCATTTGTTCAAATTTGTACCTAAAGAAACACTTCCAAGTTTTATTCTTTTTGAAAAGGACAAAGATGTTATCAAGGATTCATAACTTAATTCCTGGGAAAGGTGTTAAAACCACCATAGAAACACAGAATTAAAACTGAATACTGAGAATAAACTAAATAGATTTATATCACTGGATTATCAGAAATTTTAAAGAAAATATTTTTGGGATTTTTAATTTCTCAAGTACCCCTTGGAGTGTCCCAAAGTACCCCCAGGGGTACGTGTACCACCATTTGAGAAACAGTGATTTAAACTGACTGAGAATTAAATGAGCTGCAGGACATCCACTAAACAAATTTCTTTTGTTTCGTGTTTGTTGTTTTGTTCGTAACAACAAATTTGTTAAAGAGTCGATTACAAAAACGTAGCGTCCATAAGGTCAACTTTATGAAATGGAAGTTAGAGTTGTTATATTTAACTCGACTGCAAACCATTTTCACCACAGATGCAACTCTTTAAGGCCCAACCCTCAATAAATGGGAAGAAAAGTCTAATTTGTACGATCAAGTTATTTGGCTGTTTGACAAAATTTAAAAAAAAAAAAAAAATCAGTTATTTATTTGTTTATTTGTTTATTTTAATAAACAATTTTTAGTTATTGTTTAATTTTTTTTACATTATTTAATTAATTGTTACTATTCTTTATTTATTATTTATTTACTGCATGACATCAGAATTAATGTAATGCAGATGGAGTCCACCAGGGGGCAAAAGACAGTATTGACCATAAAGTTATGCAATAGGTCACAGAAACAATCAAATATGATACACACATAATTAAAAGGTTAGTGTTTTCCCTCTATTAATCCCTGAAAGCCTTATTTTATTAATAATTTATTAATTATAATACAATGATATAAAATCCAAACAAATACAAGAAAAAAAAATATCATGAAGAAATAATAAAAAGAAAATACTGGAATAAAATAAAAGACTATAAATTAACTTAATTCATATTAATAAATTCATAATAAGTAGTTAGAGAATAAATGCATAAATAAGAGTTAATAAAAGGAAAAAAATAATTTTTAAAAAGTTTCATAAATGGAAATTTAATGAACAAAGGTCAGAAGTACTGCAACACTAGACATCGAAGGATTAAATCTACTGTGGAATTTTTTTTTTTTGGTCCAATTTGCAACGAAAACATCAGGCTTCTGTAGAAGAAGATATAAGAATGAAAACTTTTTGGCAAAATAACTTTAACTTCAGTCTAAACATTTCCGGTAGCAAATTGTAAGGGCTAGAACTTTTCTTAGGGATATATTTAAAGGTATTTGTTGTTATTGTTATATCATTTATTGGCTGGACCAAATAAACTATTACTACTGCTACATCTCCTTTCTGTTTGCAGGCTAAGCAGCAGATGTTTGGCGTCTCGTATCAGAGCCGATTGGACCACGAGGAGACAAGCGCTGATCCCCCGGCTGAACCAGACCCTCCGTTCCCGGCCGAAGACGCAACTCCCGCAGGGAATCAAGCTGCCGCCGTCCTGCACGAAGACTCACTCCGTCCTGCAGGAGTTTCAGACGTCCAGGATCACCACGGAGGAGAGACTCTGCTTCCCGGACAGCAGCAGGAGGAGGAGGATGCATATCAGGCGGTTCTTCATCAGATGCTGCAGCTGCAGAAGCACAAACCTGGCCGGCGATTCAAGAAAAAAACCCTCATTAAGATGGCCAAGCTGTTCGTGATCGCCAAGGGACTGGACAAGCAAACGGGCTCGGCCGAAGAGCTGAGAGAGTTCACGTCTCCGCGGGCGACTCTGAACCAGAGAAGAAAAAAGCCTGAAAACTTGGAAGCAGACTGGAAGACGTCTGGAAATCTGCCCGAGCCGATCCATGAACAATCCAGCCCGAAACCAGCTTCAGAGGAGCAGAACGTGGTTGATATCAGCTCAACGTTTGTCGGAGAGGAAACAGCCGCCACATCCACCGTCCCAGGAAATACGCCGGCATCCAAACGAGGAAAAACGGAAACACACACCCGAGATGATGGCCAAGGAAATCCCTCAGAGGAAACTCCTGCAGGAGACAAGGAGGCGAGGTGGGACGGAAAGGGCGAAGACTCCACGGAGAACATGGAGACAGTCCCGAAGGTAAAGAAGAAACCTGGTCGCCCAAAGAAAAAGAAGCAGAACAAGCCTGCTGCTGAGGCCATCAGCCAATCAGAAGAGTCCTGGTTAGCTCCAGCTGATCAGGACGTGTCCTCTCCACATGGAGACCAAATCCCTGAGCAGCAAACTGGAGAAAACGTCACCAAACACCGGAGACCGGAAGAATCCGAAGACCTGCTTACACCTGCAATGACGGGGTTAAAAAAAACACGCAAACGTGCACCAAAAACAAGAACACCCAACGAAGGTTTAACGAGATTTTTTAAATGTTCGGGAGAGAGAGAAATTCCTCCAGAAGCAAACCGACCAGAGGACACGTGGAAATTTGAGGCAGCGAACATCGTAAATTCGACAACATCCGATGCTTCAGAGTTTAACAAGTGTTCGTCTCCCGAAGTTACAACATCGGAGACACAAGCTGTGAAGAAAAAACAGAGAGGTAGAAAAGCTCAGAGGCAGGAAGAAAATCTGCAAAATATGGAGCCGCTGGAAGGTTTAAAACCCAGGAAAGTCCAGAGGAAGAAAGCGATGTTGTTCAGCGTTGCAGCCGAACATACGAGCACCGAACCCAATGAAGGTTTATCGAGATATTTAAAAGGTTTGGGAGAGAGGGAAATTTCTCCAGAAGCAAACCAACCGGAGTGCAGGTGGAAATCGGAGGCAGCGAACATCGTAAATACGACAACACCCAAAACTCTGGTGCATAACGAGTGTTGGTCTCCTACGGCGGCAAATTTGGAGACTCAAGCTGTGACGAAAAAACAGAGAGGTAGAAAAGCTCAGAGGCAGGAAGACGAACAAAGCATAACGAGTGCTAATGTAGGGAAAGCGAAGCGAGGCGGAGGAGGAAGGAAGCGGATGAAGCCCGAAGCTGTGGAGCAAAGTTTGGCTTTTAAAACTGAACCGCTGTTGGAAGCCACAGCTCAGCCAGATGTTCCTCCTTTTCCCACCGATACGCCCGCAGAACATCCACCCAATGGGAAGAAGAAACCTCGAAAAAGATGCAAAGCAACGTCGGATCCAGACACGGAAAGCTCCATGTCGTTGGTCTCTGGGCGGAGAGAAGATCTCCAACTAGAAGCTTCAGTGGAAAATCTGCAAAATACGGAGCCGCTGGAAGGTTCAAAACCCAGGAAAGTCCAGAGGAAGAAAGTGAAGTTGGTCAGCGTTGCAGCCGAACATAAGAGCACCGAACCCAATGAAGGTTTATCGAGATATTTAAAAGGTTTGGGAGAGAGGGAAATTTCTCCAGAAGCAAACCAACCGGAGTGCAGGTGGAAATCGGAGGCAGCGAACATCGTAAATACGACAACGCCCAAAGCTCCGTCGCTGAACCAGTGTTCGTCTCCTGAGGTTACGAACATAGTAAAAACGACAACACCAAAAGTTCAAAGCGAGTGTTGGTCTCCAGAGGCAACAACGTCGGAGACACAAGCTGTGAAGAAAAAACAGAGAGGTAAAAAAGCTCAGAGGCAGGAAGACGAACAAAGCATTGTGAGTGCTAATGTAGGGAAAGCGAAGCGAGGCGGAGGAGGAAGGAAGCGGATGAAGCCTGAAGCTTCGGAGCAAAGTTTGGCTTTCAAAACTGAGCCGCTGTGGGAAGCTACAGCTCAGCCTGATGTTCCTCCTTTTCCCACCGATATGCCCGCAGAAGGTCCGTCCAACGTAAAGAAGAAACCCCGAAAAAGATGCAAAGAAACGTCTGTTCCAGACACGGAAAGCTCCATGTTGTTGGTCTCTGGGAGAAGAGAAAATCTCCAACCAGAAGCTTCGGTGGAAAATCTGCAAAATACGGAGCCGCTGGAAGGTTTAAAACCCAAGAAAGTCCAGAGGAAGAAAGTGAAGTTGGTCAACGTTGGAGCCGAGGACATGAGCAATGAGTCCGATGAAGGTTTAACAGGATGTTTGAAAGGTTTGGGAGAGAAACAATTTCCTCCAGAAGCGAACCAACCAGAGGGCACGTGGAAAAATGAGGCAGCGAACATCGTAAATACGACAACACCCAAAACTCCTGTGCTCACCAAGTGTTCATCTTCCGAAGTGACAAAGTTGGAGACACAAGTTATGAGGCAAAATTCCACCCCAAAACAGAGAGGCAAAAAAGCTCTGGGGCAGGAAGACAACAAGCGAAGCATCTCGGGTGCTAACAGAGGAAAAGCAAAGCGAGGCGGAGGAGGAAGAAGGCGGGTGAAGCCTGAAGCTGTGGAACAAAGTTTGGCTTTGAAAATCGAACCGATGTGGGAAGCTACAGCTCAGCCAGATGTTCCTCCTTTTCCCAACGCTAGTCCCACAGAACGTCCACCCAACGGGAAGAAGGAACCCCCCAAAAGACGCAAAGAAACGTCCGATCCAGACACAAAGAGCTCAAAGAATCTCCAACCAGAACATGACCAGGCTTTGGTGGAAAATCTGCAAAACACGCAAAAAGGCTCAAAACTCAAGAAAATCCGGGGAAAGAAAGTAACGTTGCTCAGCGTTGGAGTCGAACATGTGAGCGCTCAACCCGATGAAGGTTCAACACAGTTAACACCCAAAGCTCCGGCACTGAACCAGTATTTGTCTCCAGAGATAACGAACATAAATACAGCAACACCCAAAGACGGAAAGAAACGCTGGGCGGTGAGAAGGAGAAGGAAGGAGGATGGAGACCATGTCACGGCTCCTTCAAAAGAAAAAAGAGGAAATACGAAGCTGACTTGTGTTTCTCCCGCCTCATTGGAGGTAAAACCCAAAGTTGTGGTGGTGGGAAGAAAAAAGAGGGGCAGAAAACCCAAGAATGATCGGAGCAGAGATGCTCCTCCATCCTCAGCAGAAACCGGAGCGACTGGGAATGAGACGTCGGAACTGAAAGACGTCCTGACACTTTCCGTCGAGGTCGACTGCGAAGCCGCAACCACAGAACTGGACCTGGAGGAAAAACTGGAAAAGAGCCGGAATCAGGGAAAGCTAGGATCTCCTAAACGGCAGATTCAGATATCAGAAGCGATGAATGAACCATCCAGCGTCAGGAGGGGGAACACGGAGAATTTAAAGGCTGTCAAACAGGAACCTGATGAGAGCGGAGCATCAGGGATCAGGGAATCCACCATTCCTACAAAACCACAAAAGAAGAAGCGACGACGGAGGAGTAAAACCCACTGGACTGGGAACAAAAAGGCCAAGCCGCCTCGGACCAGCTGGCTCTGGAGTTATCAGGCCGATGTAGAGACTTCAACCTCTAGTTCTAAAGAGGAAAGCATCGTGATGGCGGACCAGGACCAGACCGTCTCCCAGTCCGGATCCACCAGCTGCAGCCGTCCAGAAACGCAGACAACGGAGAAGAAGAAGAGTCTCCGGTGCTCCTTCTGTGCTCGCTCTTTCCGGCACATCAAGGCATTTACGCTCCACAAGCGAATCCACACGGGGGAGAAACCGTACCGATGCTCCATGTGTGGAAAGAGCTTTGCTAAGCTGTCCCAGCTCAGGGTGCACAGTGGGCTGCACGCCCAGCCCCCGGCAGTGCCGTGCCCATGCTGCCGGGAGGCCTTCAGAACCAGAGCCCAGCTCATTCTGCACTTCAGGAGTCATTTAGAGGACGTGCAAGAGAGGACAACCAGATCGGATGGGAAGTCCGGCCGCGACAATGCCTCTGTTCCCTCTCAAGAGTTTACAAATGTTTTTAAAACACATCGACGGGCATCTAGAAAACGGCACAGCTGCTCCATATGCAGGAAAACGTTCAGCAGGGCCTCAGGTCTGCGATTCCACCTGAAGATACACCAGCACAGGAAGGAGTTCCAGACCCACTTGGAGAACGGGTCAGAGATCTGCACAGTGAACTGCTTAGAGTCCCACCCAGGCACCCACATAGAGACCCACCCAGACATCTACCAAGGGACCCTCACAGGGACCCGTCCAGAGTCCTGTCAAGAGTCCCACCCTGAGTCCTACCTAGAGACCCGCGCAGAGATCTACCCAGAGTCCCTCCTCGAGACCCATCCAGAGTCCCTCCTAGAGACCCATCCAGAGTCCCTCCTAGAGACCCATCCAGAGTCCCTCCTAGAGACCCACCCAGAGTCCTGTCAAGAGACCCAACCGGAGTTCCTTCAAAAATCCCATCAAGTGACCCACCGAGAAACCCACCCAGACTCCGGAATAGAGACCCACCAAGAGACCCATCAAGACACTGGGCCAGAGTCCTGCCAAGAGACCCACCCTAAGTCCCGTCTAGAGAACCACAGAGAGTCCTGTCGAGAGTCCCACCTAGAGACCAGTCCACAGTCTCGTCAAAAGTCCCTTGCAGATGTCTACCTAGACACACGCACAGAGACCTACCCAGAGTCCCGCCAACAGTCCCACCGAGAGTACTGCCTAAAGACCCAACAAGAGTCCCAAAAAGAGACCCATCCAGAGTCCCTCCTGGAGACCCACTCAGAGTCCCCCCATAAGACCCACCCAGAGTCCCGTCAAGAGACCCAACCGGAGTCCCTCCTGGAGACCCACCTAGAGTCCCGTCAAGAGACCCAACCGGAGTCTCTCCTGGAGACCCACCCAGAGTCCCGTCAAGAGACCCAACCGGAGTCCCTCCTGGAGACCCACCCAGAGTCCCGTCA
>JBBBVT010000018.1:24544966-24554969 GCA_037177035.1 Craterocephalus eyresii | reverse complement strand
ATATATATACATACACATATGTATATATATATATATATATATAAAAATGTGTGTGTGTGTGTGTGTGTGTGTGTGTGCTGAGATAGAAGTTTTTTTAATAATCCCATAAAATAAACAAACTGACTAATGAAATAAAAGTATATAATAGAATCACTGATTTAAAATAAACAATTATAAATAAATTAAATTTTTTAATAAAAATATGGAAAGTTATAAAAATCTTTAATATAATGAAAATGTATATCAAAATGTAGGTTATTAGAAAATCACTCCATTAAAAAAAATCAATAGAAAAATATTTTACAAATTAAATTTTAATTAAAAATGATAAAAAAACTTCTAATAAAATCAAATTGAATAAAATCCATACAATACATAATAAAATGTAAAAGTTGTAGAAATCCCCAATGATCTTATTTAAATAAAAACATTTCTTTAATGTTATAAAGATCACATAAAATAAAACAAAATAAATAAGTTGAGGTTGTAGATGTGCCTTTATAACTTCCAGATTTATCAATTTGTTTTATTTTTCAGTGATAAACTATTAAATCTGACTCCAGGATTAATTTAACTCCATAAATGTTGACGTCCTCTGAAAGGACCTTCCACATAAACAGAGCCCGCTAACCCCTGACGTGGGACTGTACATGCAGCAGCACTGGCTCAAAGTCCACCATGAACGGGACTCTGACATCAGACACGTCAGGAAAAACGGAAAAATGAAAAACTGTCCTCCTGGTCCAGAAATGGGCCCGCTGGTTCTCCTCGCTTCTGATGGAGTCCAGTCAGAACCAATCAGAGTCCAGCAGGGCCCGGCCCAGCCAGCAGCATCAATCAGGACGGGGTGGTGATGTGGAGCCACGGCGGGGACAGAACCATCCAGCAGGGCAGCCGGAGACGGACTTTACCCTCCAGCCTGGGAATAAAAGCTGCCACCGGCCGTCTGTGCAGCACAAGCTCAGAGACGAAGACGCCGGCTGCATCTGGAAGGTAAAAGCTTCACCTTTTCACTTCACTCATCACAAACCCCCGCTGTGAGGCTGAGCGTCTGTTCTTCATCCTGCAGATCCAATATGAAGGTCCTCGTGCTTCTCGCTCTTTTCTCCGGTGGGTCCATTTCCTTTTATCCTCCGTGCACGTTTCCCTGCTGCACCCCCGTTTTAATAAGCAGGGAAGACCTCAGGGACCAATCCCAATGCTTCCATTCATCACATAACTCCTAGGAAGTGCTATTTAATTGAACATTTAAAAAGCGCATAAATAGAAAATTATGTTTAAAAAATAAAAAGTATGTTAATATTTTTTGATTGTTTTGCATAATTTTATCTGTAATTTTGTTTTGATTTTTGCTGTTTAACTCTTGATTTTATGATGGTCAGCAGCAGCTCAGACGTGTGTTTTAATAGCCGCGTGCCGCCGTCTCCTCCGCAGTGTGCAGCGCCAACATCCTGTGGCAGGAGCCTAAAACCAACCTGGATGTGGTGAAAGATGCTTTCTGGGACTACGTTGCAAAGGCGACGGCCACCGCCGAGGACTCCCTGAGGCAGATCCAAGAGTCGGAGCTGGGACAGGAAGTGAAGTAAGGCTGGGGTGGAATCTTGTTTTGGGCTGTGATAACCATGGCTGGCAAAAAAAAACAACATACGGATAAATATCATAATTTTTACATCGATTTTTATGTAAAAAATAGCAAATGTTTGTTTTTTCCTAAAATATTTTTTGAAAAAAAATAAATAAAAATTTCTACACAAAAATCTCAATGTCAAAGAATCACAAGAATAGCAATTAAAATCAAAATGGCACAAAAAAAAAAAATCGTAAAGGAACCGAATCGGGAGGAAAGCGTATCGCTCCAGCCCTGGTGGCTGCCGTGTTCTTAATTACAAGGTTTAAAAACAGAAAAATAAATGTAGATTTTTTTTTTGAAGAGAAGATTTTTGGGGAAAAACTATTTTTAAAAAATGTGCAAAAATAATTGTCATTTTTTTTAATACATATATACTTTACAAAGATCTGCAATATCAAAGAATCACAAAAGTCGCAATTAAAATCAAAATGGCACAAAAAAAAAAATCGGAAAGGAACTGAATCGGGAGGAAAGTGTATCACTCCAGCCCTGGTGGCTGCTCTGTTCTTAATTATAAAATTTAAAAAACAGAAAAATAAATAGATTTTTTTTTAAGAGAATATTTTTTGGGGAAAAACAATTTGTAAAAAAATGTACAAAAATAATCGTAATTTTTTTAACTATATATACTTCATAAAGACCTGCAATATCAAAGAATCACAAAAATTGCAATTAAAATCAAAATGGCACCAAAAAAATCGTGAAGGAATCAAATCGGGAAGAAAGCCTATCGCCTCAGCCCTGGTTGCTGCTGTGTTCTTAATTAATATAAAAAAAGACGGAAAACATTTTTTTTTTTGTATTACAACATTTTTTGAGTAAAAAAAGAAATTGTAAAAATTTGCAAAATTATTTGTAATTTTTTTATATTACTTCATAAAGATCTACAATATAAACAAAAACGTAAGAACCGTAAATTAATTGGAATTGGTGCCTGAAAAAGTGGTGAAAAGATGGAATCGGGGGTAATAACCCACCTCTTCTTCTTCTTCTCTTCGCGGCAGCATGAAGATCTCTCAGAGCGCCGACACCGTCAACCAGTACATCGTGGCTCTGCGCGCCCAGGCCGCCCCCGTGTCCCAGGACTTCCTGGCCCGGCTCTCCCAGGAGGCGGAGCAGCTGAAGGCCCGCCTGCAGCAGGAGCTGGCGGCGGCGGGCGGCGGCGTGCAGCCCCAAGCCGAGCAGCTGCTGGTGCAGCTCCAGAGCCGGGTGGAGGAGCTGAAGAAGGAGGCGGCCCCCTACGTGGAGGCCATGGACCCCGAGGCCCTGAAGGCCCTACTCCTGCAGAAGAGCCAGGAGCTGAAGGGCCAGCTGGAGACCCAGATGGTCCCCTACACCGAGGAGATGAAGGAGAGGGTGGAGCAGAGCGTGGAGGAGTTCCAGAGGACCGTGCTGCCGCTCGCCCAGAGCTTCCAGACCCAGCTGGCCCAGAAGAGCCAGGAGATCCAGCAGAACCTGGTCCCGCTGGGCGAGGGGCTGAAGGCCAAGCTGGACTCCGGGACCCAGGACCTGCAGGCCAAGCTGGTCGCTCTGTGGGAGGCCTTCACCAAGAAGAGCCAGTAATCAGACCGCCCCCCCCCGTATTTATTCTGATTTATTTAATAAAGACCTGAAACCTGCAGCTTGGCATCCCGCATGGTTCCTCTAGACCCAGACTGGGGCTGACTAAGCCTGGACCAGGTTTAACCAAGTCTGAACCGGGTTTAACTAAACCCAGACCATGTTTAACTAAACCCAGACCATGTTTAACTAAACCCAGAGAATGTTTGACTAAACGCAGACAATGTTTAACTAAACCCAGAGGTTTAACTAAACCAAGACCAGGTTTAACTAAACCCAGACCAGGTTTAACTAAACCCAGAGGTTTAACTAAACCAAGACCAGGTTTAACTAAACCCAGGCAATGTTTAACTAAACCCAGACCATGTTTAACTAAACACAGAGAAGGTTTAAGTAAACCCAGACCAGGTTGACTAAACCCAGACAATGTTTAACTAAACCCAGAGGTTTAACTAAACCCAGAGGTTTAACTAAAACAAGACCAGGTTTAACTAAACCCAGACCAGGTTTAACTAAACAAAGACAAGGTTTAACTAAACCCAGACCATGTTTAACTAAACACAGAGAAGGTTTAACTAAACACAGAGAAGGTTTAACTAAACACAGAGAGGGTTTAACTAAACCCAGACCAGGTTGACTAAACCCAGGCAATGTTTAACTTAACCCACACCATGTTTAACTAAACCAAGACCAGGTTTAACTAAACCCAGAGGTTTAACTAAACACAGAGAAGGTTTAACTAAACCCAGACCAGGTTTAACTAAACCCAGAGGTTTAACTAAACCAAGACCAGGTTTAACTAAACCCAGACCAGGTTTAACTAAACAAAGACAAGGTTTAACTAAACCCAGACAATGTTTGACTAAACCCAGACAAGGTTTAACTAAACCCAGACAAGGTTTGACTAAACCCAGACAATGTTTGACTAAACCCAGACAATGTTTAACTAAACAAAGACAAGGTTTAACTAAACCCAGACAATGTTTGACTAAACCCAGACAATGTTTGACTAAACCCAGACAAGGTTTAACTAAACCCAGACCATGTTTGACTAAACCCAGACCATGTTTGACTAAACCCAGACAATGTTTAACTAAACCCAGACAAGGTTTACCAAAACCCAGACAAGGTTAAACTAAACCCAGACAATGTTTAACTAAACACAGACAAGGTTTAACTAAACCCAGGCAAAGTTTGACTAAACCCAGACTGGGTTTAACTAAACCCAGGCAAAGTTTATCTAAACCCAGACCAGTTTGACTAAACCCAGACAAGGTTTAACTAAACCCAAGCAAGGTTTAACTTAACCCAGTCAATGTTTAACTAAACCCAGACAAGGTTTAACTAAACCCAGACCGGGTTTAACTAAACCCAGAGGTTTAACTAAACCCAGACCGGGTTTAACTAAACCCAGAGGTTTAACTAAACCCAGACCAGGTTGACTAAACCCAGGCAATGTTTAACTAAACCCACACCATGTTTAATTAAACGCAGACCATGTTTAACTAAACACAGAGAAGGTTTAACTAAACCCAGACAAGGTTAAACTAAAAACAGACAAGGTTTAACTAAACCCAGACAAGGTTAAACTAAACACAGACATGGTTAAACTAAACCCAGGCAAAGTTTATCTAAACCCACACCATGTTTAATTAAACGCAGACCATGTTTAACTAAACACAGAGAAGGTTTAACTAAACACAGACATGGTTAAACTAAACCCAGGCAAAGTTTAACTAAACCCAGACAAGGTTTAACTAAACCCAGACAAGGTTTAACTAAACCCAGACCCAGTGAACAGACTGTCCCCCCCCCCGTATTCATAACAGATAGAGGTTCTGAATAAACACGTTGTGGCTGGATGGAGACATGCTGGACGGGACAGAAACATGCATAAAAAGGCTGGATGATCCCGCTCTGCTGGCCAATGTAGGCGAACGTTCGCACCGGGCGGCCATCTTACCACAGGCAGCTCTAACACTGGTTTATGGGACATGTAGTTTATAAATACACAGACCTTGCTCAGTTTGTTCTGAACGTCAGACATGTGGTTAATCTGAATAATTCTAACCGTGAACTTTCCTGTGAAAATAAACTGACAGGGGCGATTTATAAACACAGAGACAAGCATTTATATTAGATCAATGTTTTTAATGTGTTTAAAATAAAGCTGAACGGAACATAATAAGTTACCGCAGACACATCGATCAAAGATGATGGAAACGTTCCCGTTTATAGAGTTTGAAGTTACATTTTATGGCCAGCAGATGGCGCAGTGGTAATGTGTTCTGGATGTTTTAAAAGATAATTTCATCTCACCAAGTTATTTTTATGAACATTTTGGTCTCCCAAACATCCCATTTGGCCATTACTGCAGATAATAATGGGATTTATTTAATTATAGATGAGAAAAATCACGTTTCCTCACATTCCAGCCTGTCTGTGGTAAAATGGCTGCCGGCGATGACGTCAGTAACTCCGGCATGAATCGAGCCTTTATTATGTATATCCATGGATAGAAAGGTCTGGAAAGCCAATCAGTTGATATTACTTAATAATGATCACAGCATCCTGTTTTAATGTGGCAATATGATTGTTTTTATTTTTATTCTTCTGCGTGCGACGCTTTTCCATCCCTGGGGTGTCGCAACTGATCAGTGGTTGAACTGAAGCAAGGAGCCAGGACTAGCAGCTTTTAGTAAGAAATGGTATTTATCTATTATATATGTATATACAGGCCCCACGCTGCGCTCCGTGTAACGCCACAAGGCAGCTAAACCCACCAATCAGGGCACCGCCTGACTTCACAGTAAAAAAAAAAAAAAAAAAGGAAATAAAATCAGAAGAGGTGCAGAATTCTGACGTCTGAGTTCGTGTCCCGCCTCGCCCAGTTGGACCGCCGTGGTCCGCAACCCGACACGAGGACGTCCGTTAGCCGATGGTGATGCCGAAGCCGCACTGGAACTTGTTCTTTCGGTGGTTGAGGAAGGAGCAGAGGACGAGCGAGAGGGGGAGCGGCAGCAGCTTCTTCTCCAGCGTCGCCCCCACGACCCAGTTACTGTCCACCGAGCCTGCAGGGACGAGACCCGCCATCAGCCAGGACCACGGAAACACCGGGGCTCGCTTTTATAAAGCGGTGCGCAGGATTCTTACTAAAAGTGTACGTACGTCCAAAACCACACGTTTGCGTACGGCAAAAAATATTCAGATTCATAAAACCGTGCGTACGCAGAGATGCAGTACGAATCGTACAGAGACTAAACCTACGCACAAATAGTACAGACTAAACCTACGTACGAATCGTACAGGCTAAACCTACGTACAAATTGTACAGGCTAAACCTACGTACGAATTGTACAGGCTAAACCTACGTACGATTCGTACAGACTAAACCTACGTACGAATCATCTTGTAATAAAAATGTAAATAAGGATGTGATTTTAATATAGACATATTAATGATTAATCGATCGTTAATTTTTCTGGTAATTTATTAAGACAATCTGAACGTTAAAGTCTAATATTACTTATTTTTTATGCTATTTTATTTGCATTTTTCATATTTTTTATGTAAATATTTTTATTTATTTTTTTTTCATTATTTGTTATTTTATTCATTTTCTCTTTGTTTTTATATCTTGCTTTCTATGTGGAGAGTATGTTCGTGTTCTAGTTTAACTATGAATTGAGAAAAGAGGGTCCATACTGTCATGTCTTCTATCCATGATTGTCTAACCTGCAAAAATTAATAAATATACTTTCAAGAAAAAAAAAAATCTCGGTACCTTTAAACGTCAGGTTGGCTTTGGGGACGTCGAGCTGGTAGCCGAACGACACGCTGGTGTCCTGCGTTCGGGAGCTGGCCTCGAACTCCACGCCGAGCTGCAGCTGCAGAAGACAACGCAGGCAGGTGAAACCGACCCGGTCCGGGAAACGCGGGCCGAATCGGCTGGACGAACGACGTACCTGATCGTTGGCTTTGTGGTAGTACGACGCGTGAGCTCCCGCTGAGCCTAGGGTTACCGTGGCTACGTAGTTGCTACCTGCACAGAGAAGCGGCGTGATCGGAGGAATGTGATTGGCCCAGAGGACAAGCGGGCGGAGCCGTAACTCACCTGCGTACCTGCCCACCAGCGACATGACGGAGCCCTCCTCTCCCGGCCGGCGGTGGTAGACCAGCTCCCCCCCCAGGGCCAGCGCCGGCGTGATGGACTGCAGGTAGTGTGTGACCACGATACCTGCAGGAGGAAACCGTCAGATCTACAGCGGGAACGTGAAGCAGGGTCACGGGCGGAGTTTCAGATTTTATTCAGTTTAATCCACAGAAACGGAGCCCGAAACAAGCCGAGGCAAAATCCCTCCGGCTTCCGTTTCACCGAGACTGGAGAGACGGCACCGAAATAAAATAATAGAGTGACAGACAGATAAATAGAGAAAAAAAATACTTTATTGATCCTCCTAGTGGGAAATTATTGTGTATTGTGTATATAAATTTAAAAACAAAAAATTTTTTAAAATTAAATTAAAAACATAAATATAATAAAGCCAACATAAAAAAAATTAAAACAATAATTAAAAAATAAAATAAATACATTAAATGATATCACTGCAACCATCACGGAAAAAGAGATTTAAATACCAAACAAAGGAAAAAAGGAAATAGCCATCACTACCATGATAGAGTAAAACAGATTTTAAAAAACAAATAAAACAAAAATGTTATCAACTAAATGACAAAAATGACATAAACTAAATATACGGTCAATTATACAGTCAAATATTTTTAATTTGATTTACTTTTCTATGGAATAATGTATTAAAATAAAATATTACTCCATCATCATTTTCATGATGTAAAAGAAAAGTAAAATAAACCTAATAGTTATTTGGATTAAACAGACTGAACTGAATAAGTAAATAAAAATAATAGAAAAAAATAAGGTAAGTAAATAAAATTACATAAATATTTCATGAATCAAATTTAATTGAAATAATAAATAATAAAAAAAAGATTAAAAATAAAATGAATCATAACTCTTAACTGTTGTAATTAAAATAGGATGATTATAAATATACAGTCCGATTAGTCCAGTCCATCATCGTCATCATCACTAAGCAGGAAATAAACCTGCAGACCTGAACTCCTGTAACCGGACCACCGTCCTGTCCTGGTCCCAAACACAACTTCACCTTATTTACCCTGAACAACAAACTGGTCCTGGACCTGATCCAGGTCTAGCCGGGATCTGAGCGAGATCACCTACCGGAGCCGACCAGGACGTCCGGGTTTCCCAGCGTTACCGTGGCAGTGAAGTCCTCCCCCCGGAGCTCCGCGTCGCCCTGCCAGTTCACGAACTTGTTCTGTTGAGTCTGCGGACAGACGGAGGCTGTGAGCGGGTGAACATAGACGCACGGATGCAAACCGAGGCAGCGTTTCCTCTACCTGGAAGGCCACTTTGGATCGTATCCGGCTGGAGATCTGGTGGATGATCTGCGCGTTGAGGCTGCCGCCGTTGTCCATGTCCCCCACCATCACCGGGAAAAACTGAAGCAGCACAGCGGTGCGTTCAGGTTAGAGCGGGAAAGGGGAACGCCGTTAGAGAGGAAGGCGAGTTTATGTGTACTGCACATTTCATGTCCAATGCAAGGTGCTTCACATCCACACTCCAGAAACATCACAGCAGGGAGCATGAGGAATAAAACAATTGTAAAAATCACTTATAAAAAAAAGAAGTAAAGCAAAATAGATTAAGAAATAAATAAAGAAACAGGGTTGCAAATTTCAATTAATTGATTAATCAATAGTTGATGATTGATAAATTGATTGTGAAAGTGTCAGGTTTTCTGAGAAGCTAATTTCCTTCTGACTCAACAGGTTCCTTTCTACGAAAATCCAAATCGGGGAACAAAACTTTTACAAACAATGCAAACTAAGATTTATTATTATTCAGTTTTGTTATTCAGTTCGGTTTTGTCTTCATTTAACTGAAGAAAGTTCTGGAAAATCCATTCATGGAATCAATGCATCTGATTGATGGGACTATATGCATCTGATCGGCGATTGGACGGGACTATATGCATCTCATCGGCGATTGGACGGGACTATTGAGGATTTGCAGCTACGTCACAAAACCACGTGACTGTGTTTACGTCTCCATATTGGTAGGCAAGCTTGGTGGGCTTTAGCGTAGAGATTACTGCAAGTGTAGCGTGGAAAGCGTTCCGCTTGGTTTAAATATTAATTAGTACAAAGCGCAGTGTCTATGTAACCATGGTTACCACTTGTGTAGCAACGGGTTGTCATAACAGAAAATAGAAGAGATCATAGAAGTCTGATTATTGATTTCCAGCCGAACACTTAAAGAACCAACTGTGGATCGCGGCGGAGGACGGTCCGTGTATAATCCGTCCACGTCTTATTTTCTGCTTTAAACAAATGATAAACACTTTAAACATTAAACACAACCAAAAGGAGATAATTTATCTAATTTACATCTGAATTTATGGGATGTGCCAGAAAGTGATGATCTGTCAGAACCTGATGAAGCCACCGCAGGTCCTCTCCGGTCCTCTCGGTGTCTCGGTTCTGCTGCTGTTCCTCGCCACAAAACGCACAAGACACTAAAATCCAGGTGACAATGTTTCCACTTTGACAGAAAACATATTTCTTGCTTCAGGTTTGGGATTTCACCGATTAAAAAGAGCAGATGAAGAGATGTGCTGTAATGAGAAACTATTCGGACATGTTGCTCGCTGTGAGAAACTGCAACCCGCGGCTGCTTGTTACGTTTCTGGCAGATGATCACTTCTAATC
>JBBBVT010000018.1:24383603-24398521 GCA_037177035.1 Craterocephalus eyresii | reverse complement strand
GTGTGTGTGTGTGTGTGTGTGTGTGTGTGTGTGTGTGTGTGTGTGTGTGTGTGTGTGTGTGTGTGTGTGTGTTCATCTCCGTGGGTGTGCATACGTCTAAGTTTGTGTGTGTGTGTTGCCTGAAGCCACACTCAGCAAGCTGTGACAAAGGTCCATTACCTTGTCTGATCACAACGGCCTGTGATCTATTAGCATCATCTAAAAGCTACATTAGGATGAAGTGGAGACACTCATAAACAGAGCGCTCTGATCAGCCCTTTTAATGGCTTCACTGGTTTTACACGGACCCTCTCTGGCTTATCCCCCTGCTTTGTAGGTTAATGCATTTTCAAGTACCCACCAGACAACACTCAACTGACAATGAGGCGTGTGCATCGGCCGTTCAGTGTGAGAGGAGCGAGGATCCAGCAGCGAGTCCAGCAGCAGCTGCTGCTGTGAGTTATGAAGGTGGAACGTCTGTTTACATGAAAGCATCTTATCTCTCATTTCTGCATTTTAGATCATGGCTTGTTAATAACCTCGTAGTTTGTGTTTGGGATTTATGAGGATAGAAGAACCGCCTCAGACCGGCAGCGTCTGCAGGTTTCCATGCAAACATAGAAACTCAACCCGCAGATTTCAGAGCAGCTCTGCTGTTGTTGCAGCTTTCTACCACCAGGTGGAGCACGAGCCACACTGGTGCCTCGTCATCCGGATATAACGTGTCCCATTTAAGGGTCTGCAATCTAGTGGTGCCCAATAAAATCGAGATTCTTGTTCATCAAAGTTCTGAATGGTTTTTAAAATTGAATCGATTTTTTTTTTTACTTAAACTTATTTGCTTGACTACTTTCAAAGCTGCTGCTAAGTGACAGACATGTTCAACTTTGCAAGGTTAGCAACATTTAAACAATCTTTTGATAGAAATAATCAGTTTTCTTTCAATTCCTCAGAGTCGTCTCTGGCTTATAAAGGAACGCAGCTAAGTGGTATGTTAAGTTACTTTAAGAGGATTAAATCCGAACTGAAATCAGTTTGAATCGATACAGAATCGAATTGTCGGCCCAAGAATCAAATTAAATCGAATCAGGATTTGCGGTCAACAGCGCAAATAAAACAGACGAGACGCGTGAGTATAAAGCTGTTTTCTATCTGGGTGAGCTCTCAGCTTAGTGACTGCAGTTTACCCTGTAAAGCCAAACGTATCAGATACGTGCCGTTTCCGGGACATTTTGCATCACTTTTTGGTAAAAAAACCAAAACAATATGATATTTACTTGTCTTCTGCTCCCTAATGGACACCAGGAAGCAAAAGACAACACTATACTAATTTTACAAATCAGATGGTAATAAATTGTAGATATGCAAAGAAATAATTTGTTAATTTTTTCCCCACATTTTGTTAAAGGGTCGAATAAAGACATGAGATTTTAAAAATTGAACTTCTCTCCTCATTTTTCCTTTGGTTTGGCTTTAAATGGTTAAAAGTGCTCTAAACTTACAAAGGTTTAAAAGGGAGCTGTTGTACTGCATCTCTGTGGAATTTTGCCTGAAATTTAAAACATGTTTGAATAAGATTAAATTAGAATAAATGAAAAAGGAATTTCTGGCCATCATGCCAACCTGTGAGACTCTTAATGAGTCCAGACTTGTAGGTAAAACAGGCACTAAGACATAGTTAAAACCTGTTGCTTTGGTCGGTAAAACCACTTAACTGGACATCCTCAGCATCACAACAGGTGACTTTGATGTTTGTCTCTACTTAATAAATTTTATCTTCACAGATTCCTCTCCTAATCTCTAATTTTCTTGAAGGAAAAACATCTTCTTGCTGCTTAAATGTGAGCGTGCTTCCTGTACCTGCTCTGTGCAGCGGGCCTTCTTTGAATATTCCCCTTATTAATTTTGTGGAGCTGGATGTAAATGAGATGCACAGACTAATGCACGAACAAACATAAAAGAAATGTTATTATCAGAGAGAAGCCCTGAAATCAATAGAGGGGGCTTGAAACGTGATGGAATACATTTACAGCGCAGCGATAATTAGCAGGCAGATCTCATATCTGCAGCATCAGACCCATTCAGCATTATTTAGCATCATTTCTGAGATCTTTTTTAAACTATAATGGTCGGGCGAGTCTTCAGATGAGATGTGAGGCGCGTAAACGCTCGTGTTTTTGATATGCAGAGCGGGAGCATTGAGGCCCTGCTCCTGTTGCAAGGCTTGCAGCAGCGGCCTTATTGTGTGGGAAATTACAATATCCCACCTTCAGAGTCCTGAAAGATCAGCCTTTGAGTTAAGAGCTGCACTTTATAGGAAATGCAAATGGCTGCGTCTGCAAATTGGATTCCCGTAAAAACAGAAGAGAGGAAGTGGCAAAGCCCTCCGCGGCATAAACAAATAAAATATGACAGAAGCAGCAGCTCGTGTGAAACATGATGGCTGCTCTCTAATAAAGACTCTGCTGATGGATAAACTACAGCCAACCATATGGACACGGTGTTAATCGAATGAGGAAGGCATCTGTGGGATGATTGATGCTGCTGGGGTGTGATTCCTACGCTCCGGGTTTCATCAATGACATCATCAGCATTACTCAAGCCTGCGCCTGCGATGCCAACACATCTCATTGATGAAGAAAGACGGAGCAGAAAACTCAGAAAGCTCTGTTTCTTTTATCGCCGTGCTGATTTTAGCCGTTTGAGTTTGAAAAGAGAGAAAAAGAAAGGAGTAGAGCGAGAAAGAGAATTTGGAAAAAGGAGGTTTTTTTAGTCATTATTAATTTTGTTAATACGATTATCGTACATTTCATCCAACTACAGCACCAACTCCAAACTTTTCCATGTCCTGCTTGCATCAAATCAAATCAAATTCATTTCTGCTTCATACAAAAAGCAACACAAAGGGCTTCACAGGTTAAAAACAACAGAGAAAAGTCTTTAAAAAAGTCTTTATAAATACTAAAAAAAGAAACAAAAAGCCCGTGCATAAGCTGCCTTGTGTGCCGTGCGGCCGGATTCATGTCTGATCGGTGTTTTTAAGGTCCGAGTCTGTCGGTTTGACCAGGTTTCTGGTTTGTATAGGATAAAGTTTAGTGGTGACATTTCATCGTTTCTCTTTGACAATCACCTCAGTTTGTTTTTTTTAACTGGCCTGATGAGTCGACTTAAAAAAATCACACAACCCTTTAAAAATGTCTTCTTGGTGGTGCTCCTGGTGATTGTCAGCTTTGCTGTCTTTCCAGCAGCTGGTGTTTCCTGTTTGGACCGAACAGCTGATGTCATGGTGTATCCTTCACTCTGTTTCGCTTTTTTTCCAGAATAATACGTCACTGATCAAAGCCAGAGCATAATTTTTCTGCTACGATGCTGGACGGGACAAAGTAAAGGAATAAAAACGGAGCGGCTTGGAGTTTCCTGCTCATTAGACCCAGAGATCCATAACATGACGAGTTTTAGAGCCGCAATCTTTTCTCACAGACTTCAAAAATAAAGTTGTAGTTTTATGAGAATAAACTCATCATTTTAAATCTCTTCCTTGTTTTATTTTGTAGACTTTCTTCCCCTGTCTGTTCTGTTTGCTTTACTTCCTGCTCCAGGTAGTCTCACCTGCCTCTTGTTTGTAGTTAGCTCCAGTATATTTTACTTTTCATTTAACTTCACAAAGTTGCCTTCTTCATTATGAGTCTACATGAAGCAAAAAAATACAACTTAAAAAAATGTTAAAAATAGATGTAATACAAATTAATCATGAAATATTCAATATTTTCTACCTTTCCAAACGTTTTGTTTCAGTGTTTTTTTTGTTCATGTAGTACCATGGAAAAGAAAAATGTATGAATTTGTGAGTTTTCCCAACTTTCAATGTTTTCCATAACCCTATAGTTTGTGTTGTACATATTCGAGGGATTTAAAGAACTATAAAGATAAATGACACCATAACAAAGATCCCCATGTTCTGATTTCAGTTGCCGAGGGAGTTTGTCTGTGTTTGTCTGAAAAAAAACTCTAAACGTTAGCGATGAATTAAGATAAAATCTCAGAAATGGAATAATGAATGACTGTTTAAATTTTGGGGCGGATCTGGATCACCGCGTGGATCCAGAAAAATTTTAAAGGATTGCTTTCTATGGGGGGATTTTTACATTAGAGCTTTTATCTCTTATAGTTTCCACTAATATTATACATTTATTAATGTTTTGTATCTTTATATTTTGTGTTTTAGTAAAATATGATATATATTCTATATTCATGCATAATTTAAACATTTTTATAAGTTATTATTGTTCATTGAATTTCACAACCTTTAGAAATATGAAGCACTGGAGGAAACTCCAATTAATTAAATTAGACTAACATGCACGAAAACAAAAAAAGGGTCAAAATGCCTCAACATTTGCTTATTTACTTCTTGCATGTTTGGATCCACACGGCAGCGCTGAACCCTCCAGCTTTCAGTTGAGCTCCTGGTACGAGAAGCAAACAGTATCCGCCCTTTCAAGCTGGGCCAAGCTGCAGTTTGTGCGTTAAATGAAAGGATGCATGTCGCTGCCGGAGCCACAATAAGAGCCTCCGCATGGAGCCCACAGACTTTCAGTCAAACACACCAAAGGAAACAACAACAACTCTTTCTGTTGATCCTTTTTTTGGGTCCGGGTCTTTATAAGGACCAGATCAGACACATGACAGCAGCATCCGCAGCATCTCCCACCGACGGCTCAGAGTTTCCCTGGAGGGAAATCCTCTTTGTCTGGCAGCCCGAGGCGGCCGAGCCTTTCAACAGGATATCCCAACAGAAGGTGAGGTCAGCTATGAGCAACTCCGCACAAAAGAATCTGAAGCTGGATTTAATGTTCCACAAAGCAGTGGCCATATTCTTTGAAGACTCTGCCTCCTCCCCTCGAGTCTGGGAGAGTTAATTAAACATTGGACAGCTTGGGGTCAAGCAGAGGCTCCAAATGGGGAAAAATGACCTTTATGTTTTTAGAGGCTTCTGTAATCTGCTGGGGATGATGCATAAATTATCTGTAACTGTTTCTGCAAACAGCAACAACACCGGAAGTCATTTGGGTTTTTATTTAAATGTCTAAAAGTTCCTCATTCAAGTTTTCATCCCTTTAACGTCACCAGAAATTGTTTTATCATCACGGAAAACCTGGAAATATTACAGTGTTACCTTTTTTATTCTCCTACAAATAAATCCCGTTTTTTTTCCACAAATAAAACCAGCAGATAAACGGTGTACGCAGGGCCGTGCAGAGACCTCTAAAGGGGCGGGGGCTCCAGCCCCCTCTAACGTAGCGTTTACCTCCCTGTTGCTTTCCAGCTGTGCTGAATGAATTTGCGTTTATGGATACGAGTCTCACCTTAAATCTTTATTCTATTAAAATGTGTTTATTGTCAATTTTACACATAACCGCTGGATGGGACCGAAGGCTGAGAAAAGATGGCAAAGGGAAGAGAAAACGATCAAACCCGATCAGAAAAAAACAGCTGGAAAGAGACGGGAAACATCAGGATGCCTCTGAGGAAACCTGCAGGGAGAAGAGCTGGAAACCACCAACATGTTTATGTGTGTGTGAGCATAAAATATCAGGAGTGAGTTGTGTTCAGTCATCATGCAAATTATGGAGGCACCGAAATGAAAACTCTTGGTCAAAAACCAAAAGTGAGGAAAGTCTTCATTTGCTTAGCGTCAGCTACATTTAACTTTTTTTTTGTAATTATGAATAAATCAAATTTCATAGACAGTGGAATTACACTGAAATAATAAAAACATTTTCCAAATATAAACAGAAATATTTAGTTAAAAAGTCCAATTTGATAGTCATGTATAGTAAATAAGAACAGAACCTACTTCCTGTTATTAGCTAAGGCTCCAGCAGGATCTGACTGACTGAATCGGACAACGAGGGCAACGTTCCTAATCTGTAATGGTATCTATCATTATTGAGCCTATATTTCTATTTTTTTATCTTGTCCTATTTTATTTATTTAGCTATTGCTCTTCTTTTTTATGGCAAAAACCGTGACCACGGTTCTAATTTCATACCATAAGAATGTAAATGTGAGCTGGTACGACAATAAAGTTCTTGAATCCTTGAATTATCTGATGCAGAGACGACTTCTTTCCACATTTTTCCATCTCCAAGCAGGTTCTCTGCATCCACCGCGGCCATTTTTTCTTGTGTTCTGCTTTATTCTCACATCCAGGTGATGATCTTTTCTAACGTGGATCAAAAACAGCGGCGATGAGCTGCAGAGGATCCGAGCAGATCTCAGTGAGACGTGCAGAGTGACAGTAAAGCTGGTTTTTACTCGTCTGCAGCTGCTTCAGGTCGGAGCTGACGCAGTTGGAGTTTACTCCAGAATAAAAAACACCGGCAGCAGCAGGAAAGCTGGACCAGCCCGTAAACTCCAGAAGCAGAGTTTTTAGGGGGTTTTCTAACATCCTAACATCGGCCTAAAATAGATAGAGTAACCAGCTATCAAAAGCACTTTTATTTTGAAAATATTTTCTGTTAAACTGAATGTTAATGCCATAGCTCAGGGATAAAGAAGGTTAAATGATGATCAAGTTGCTTTTTGTGATGAATAAAAATGATTGTAATAAAATCACTCATGATATTGTTTCATATCATTTCATATCGATCGGTGGATCCTTGATCAAATCAAATCAAAATTATAGCTTGACTGAATTTGTCTGAAACATCGAATTACTGCATTGTAAATAACATATCGTGATCAAACCAGTGATTCCCAATCTTAATAAAAACTCACCCGTGATCAAACTGACCTTTTTTCATGTTTGCTCCTTCAGCATCTTCAGATCTGCAACCATCCAGGAGAGGTTACCTGGCAACAGATGATGATGTCATCGTGATGCAGGGAGAGGGAAGTCACATGACCCTTCGTTTTAGTTTCATTGCTTAGAAGCTAACAGAAAGAGGTTCCTCAGATCATTGCAGGAAGTTCCAGGTTTGTATTGCCATCTGAAAATTCTACTTTATTTATACACCACTTCTCAAACACGTGAATCACGAAGTTTTTACAAAATGTATTAAACAACCAAACAAATCCATCTTGAAAATATAAATGGCACTAAAAGCAGAGGGGATTAGCAGAATTATGATCAAAAATGACACCAGGAAAATAACGAGGCAGCTTTTAAGAAGGTGTCGGTGATTCCTCTGCCAGGACAGGAGGCTGAATCTGAAATCTACCCCGGCGGTGGGCAAACTCACCATTATGGGCTTTTTAAGTTGATAAAAGCATCTCAGACTCTGAATTTGACCGAATGCCAGTAAAGGGAAGCTGGGACGGGAGACATAGCGTCTCCTGCAACATCTGTCACCACCAGCAGCAGCGTTCTGGATTAGCTTGTAATTTATCCCAGATTAAATGAAAGCAGGACATTTTTCTGAAAAATTCTGATCTGCTGACCTTCCTCAGACAAAATAAATGTTCATCTCAGACAAACCAGTAATGAATCTGATCCCCCGACTCTCAGTCAGAGGGTAAATAAAGCTGAAACACCAAACTGTAAAATTAAAAGATCTGTATGTAAAATTTTACGTATATAATTCACACCCAACTCTGTTGCAGGACCAGCCAAATTATTAAAAAAAGTGCGAATTATAGTCCGAAAAATACTTATCTAGGGTCAGATGTGAGTCATCCGCAGCGGGACGATGATCCAAACCCAGCAGCAGATCTACAGGATGCAGGTGTTGACATGATCCAGGGCAGACCTGAGCCTGACCGGGAGGCTGTGGGACCTTCAGAGGACAGGAACATTTCCACTCGTTTTTTACTAAATCAGTGCGATATTTATTTTCGTATAACTTGAAGAAGATGGAGAAATGAAATATCAAGTTGCTCGCAATCAAGGATGGTGTTTTTATTTTCTCCTTAATCTGTAAACGGAGATCTTCTTCTCTGTGCGAGCATTCTGCGCCATCTTTACTTTTACATGACCTGGTCATGTGACCGCCTATGTCACGTCTGGTGACGTGTAAATGTTAAAAAGGTGTTTCCAATCCACTTTAGCAACGTACTTCTATAAGAAACCCAGCTCACAAGAGTTTTTCCTAAACTTTTTTATCCCGACATTTTGGCTTCAGATAATTCTTGGTCAAACGGAAACGCAGCTAAGAAGCTGAAACGATGGAAACAAGTGGCGTAAAATGGAGAAACGTTGCAGACTGATAGCATCGTCCGGAAAACGCTTCGTGGTTCCTGCAGCTGCATCGCGAACTTTTCCAGCCGGATTCTTCAGTCACGACTTCATCAGCTAATGCAGTTTCATCGCTATTAAAAAAAAAAGAATCTTTCATGTGAAAGTCTAAATCATTTCTGGTGTTCCTTCCCCTCCCTCCCTCCCTCCCTCCTGCCCGCCCGGGTTGGCAGGGCGTCCGTGGAGCTGTTGGCTGCCCTTCCACGTCTTCGGCTGTTGTTTTCTGCAGGCCTAAATGGGACGGCTAGTTTTAGGAGATGACAGGACATGCCAACAAATTGCATCACTTCTGGCTTGGCGGCCCAGGACAATGCCGAGCCATATGCCAGGCGGGGGGGGGTTACGGGTGGAGCGATGAATGGGCCTCATTTCCATGCGGTCCCTTCCAAGACTGACCCCCCCCCCCACTCCTGGAGAGCCGGTGGGGCGGCTGCCTTGGCCAGTGCTGTGACACAGACGTACGAGCTGACGGGTCGGCCATTAGCCCGAACAAAACGTCCCCGATGACGGCCGTCCAGCGCCGTCCTCCCTCCTCTGTCTCACCTCATTAGCTCAGCTCTGGACGATCACACAGATCAAGATGTTCTTTCTCTCCACAAACGTTTACAGTTTATTCTTTTAAATATTTCTTCTGCTCACCTGCAAAGCTTTTCAGAGATTCAGGAAGCTACAACTTTATGTAAATCTAGAGCACGTCTGGCTAAAATAAAATGTATTTGCTAGTAGGTAAGACTTTGGGCTCGGGGTATGATGGAGATTTTTGACTACATTTGATTTTGACTATCCGAAAAATAAATGTGCAATATTAAATGTAAATGTCCGATAACGCCAGTATTCTTATGGTGTATGTACCTGCTGAGCTGCAAGGGTGTGCACTTATTCTCTATGTAAAACTGGAAAACACAGGCCTTTGAGAGGTTTTATCTTATAATATTTTCCATATATATGCTCATACATTATCCTTTATTCCTCACTTATTTCGATTATTGTATTTAGAAGGGGTGATTCTGGAGATGCACCTTCACTTTTTGTTGTGTTTCTGTACATAAAGTGTAATAATACGACATCCGCGACGCTCGGAGGGAAGCTGGTTGCAGAGCTGCAGCATTGTGGTGGAAGATGAAAAAAGTTGCAACAATGCGCAACTTATTGATGCACTTTAATATCTGAGTTTAGATCCTGGTTGGTGTTCTGCTTCTGCTTCTCTTTTTAAAATAATTACATTGTTATTATCATTATTGCATTGGGTCGTCCTGACAGGTGACCAATGAGGGAAATAAGCTTTGCATATTTATATTTTATGTTTACTTATTAAATGAACAGAAATGATTCAATATAATGGACATTACAACATGCAGATCTGCTGATGATGGTCCAAAAAAATCTCAATTATCTTCTTGTTTTTGCTTTTTGAACACATGTTGCAGCTTCAGGATTTCTCCCAGTGTGCTTATTTAAGTTTAGAATGTTGGAATATCTTAATTAATTAATAAAATGAATAATATTTTTTATTAATTCCAGATGCTTTTCAAGAAAAAAAAATGAAACAGACCAAAGAACATTGAAACCACAACTTTTTCCATCTCTGTGACATATTATGCAGCATCAATGGGAAATACACATGTTAAACAGACAAATAATGACATATTTTTTCCCTCTTTTTTTTCTTGGGTTTAATTTAAGGATTTTTTTATGATTTAATTATTTCAATGCAATTTGTATGAAGGCTTGTTTTGCAATCCTCGTCTGTTCAAATTGATATGAATGTTTTTTATTAGTTTTCTGTCATTTTCCTGTTTTTCTCTTTGCTCTCGATGGTTTCAAATTTGGTTCTGTGTCACATTTTTGTAATGTGTGTGGGGGGGGGATGGGGGGGTTGCTGCAGTGATTTAGGAGCCGTTTTCATGTTGACATGATACAAATGAGGATGATGCGAGGAGGTCAAGCGGGTCGGCCTTCGCCTTAAACAGGCTAATTGGGACAATATGTGCCTGATGAATGGCTGCAGACTGCCATCCGATCCTCTAATCGCCTCTTTTCCTGCATCCGCCTCTTTTTAACGCGAGCGCTTTAATTGCTGAACCAATGGAGGTTTTGTTGCTGACCATATGTTTTTACAGAGCATATGCTGTGTGCTGCTGGGGCTGCGAGCGAGGAAGCTGTGAAAGCTCTGAACCTTCTACTCGGGGGAAGTTAAGCAGTTAAAACTCCATCCAGCTCGTCTCTGGGCCGATGCCAAGTCTTCCTCCAGCAGCTCCATGATGCGGGAGGAGGGGGATGAAACCCCACGGATGCTTTCTGTTGGTCTCCTCTCCCTCGCAGTCAGATGCAGAGAGGATAAACTCCGGTGTCTGCAGGACCAGCGCAGGAAGGTTGGGTCAAAAACTGTGTCAACACATGAAATGACGAAACAAAGTCATCTGAGGTTGTTCAGAAAAAAAGATAAAATTGAGTTTACTTGTTAGAAAATGACCTAAAAATCCCCCGAAATAACTCGAGGCTGCTTTAATCTACTTCTACACTATAAAAAATAACTAGTTGGTTTCACTCAGTGACCGAGTACAAGTTATCATTGATAACCTTAATGGGGAAAATTGCTATCAGAAGCACACTGTTTGGCCAAAACTACGGACAATTATCACCTTTCGAGAAGGTTTTTCAATCCGTTAAGTGCAGTGTTTTATCAGGGAACTTTACACGTAAATTCCACCATTATACGTTCATTGTTCATTGGATTTTGTGATAAAAACGAGTAAATCCTGTTAGCGAACATCCTTGACACTTCCTGTCGGTCTCTCGACCAAGGGGCTGCTTAGATATCTTCTTCATTAGTTTTTATGACGGTGACATCCAATCCTAGCAGCCAAAGATCAGCGTGAGATGAAATAGTTATCTTCCAGCATCGAAAACAAAGTAATGAAGTAAAAAAAGAAAAGTAAACAAAGTAATCTCCTTTGGTTAAAACAAATGTAAATAAACGTTTATTAACATTTGAACGTGGAAATGACTGAAGAAGTGAGGGGGAAATGAGTGGAAAGGGAAAAACAAAGTGGAAAAAAAGTGTTTTTTCTTTTGGCTTAATACTCTGATAACTATTGATCCATTCATGTGGCATCATTTTAGAATACATATTATTATTGCCCAGGTTGTCCTGAAAAAAAAAAGATATCCATTACTTGACTGTGCATGAAAGGGCTGAGATTATGCATGCCTTTATCGGCAGAGAGGTCAGGCAGATAAAAATAGCAATAAATGGCTTGGTCTTAAAGGGTTAATGAACTTTATGGATCATAAAACAGTACGACCATGGAAGGATAAACTTGTGGTGATAAACGTAACAAAATTTGTAAAAAACTTGACAAAATCTTTTCGTTTTTGTTTCCAGCACGTGCTGATTTTTAGTTGAAGAAAGTCATTAATGAACAGAAAAATTCTTTTGCTGGACAGATTTCACACAATGGGTCAGACTGCTTCCTGCGAGTGGACCCACCAGCTTTGTTCCAGTAGAACCACACGTAGACGGGAACTGCACATGCAGACGTGGTTTTGGAAGATTTCCCTTTGAGCCACATGTGAAGGTCTGTATGCAATGTAATGTAAACGTAAAAACTAATTGGGCAACTGAAAAATGAATTTCTGGAATACAATTATAAAAACGTGTATATTTTTTAAATGTTCAGTACTGTATAGAGAAATTCTCCACATAGCCTACAGGTCCTGCTGTTTCATTGTCCCTCATTTGTTCTGCTGCAGGATCCCTAAACACTTATCCCTATCTTTCATATCTGAAAATTGAATGTCAACATAAGATTTTATAGCTTATTTATGAATGCAGGTAAGGTCAATATTGGTATTCCATTGCAATCAATACAAATAATTATGGGCAAAGTTGCCACTAACTTATGGCATTTTCTCATGCCCAAACATCAAACCGGATATGCCACTCTAGTGTAGGATAAGAGAGACATATCTGGACTACATTATATTCCTGTATAATCACCCAACTGTACTCTATTTTGTCCATTTGTCAAGCTTTATTTAAAACCCAGTTTTGGGGAACAACGTGTTAATCTGCCTTTATGCTACCACCTAGTGGTTGAGAGACACAACACTCATTTGAATATTATAAACTAAATAATTATAAAGTGAAACCACAGTTTTTCCTCAAAGATAATAATAGACACAAACGCAATGAGAAATGTTCATTAGAAACCATGTTTCTTCATGTTGGTTAATTTTTCTGTTAGTAATTCACTCAGCTAAGTTTCCATTTCATACATTAGTCAAATCTGATATTCACTTTTATCAACAATTCAACATAGAGATTAATTTAAGGTTATGCCAAAGTTAATATGTGTGTGTTGTAGTATATAACTTAGTATCATAAAATGGTTCAATGTTACAGCCCAACATTAACTTGAACTACTTTACCATTTAGAAGAAGCCCGAACTTAATTACTTTTATATACATGCACAGTTCTCACACACTACAATTGCATTTACAGACCCATGCTAATAATTACAGGTCATTTTTCCCCACGTACTGTAATATCAACTAGATGCTAGCTAGCTTACGATCCCTCTAGTAATTCCAGCTGCAACACCTTTTTCCCGAAATTAAACATGTTTAATTTCTACTCCCATTACCTCTTTTACTGCTTGCCACTTCGGGGCTACATGCAACATGAGATAACCATAATTTGAAGATGTCATAAAAAAAAAAAAATAATAGTAATAATAATAATAGGCCTAATAATATTAGGGGCTAATTAAAAAACATCCGAGGCTTTAGCCCCGAATGTTTTAGCCTAGGGACGCCACTGTGATTGGCCTTTTCACCATCTCAGAGTGACGTGTGCTGCCCCCTGGTGGTGCCTCCAGTGTGGAGCGTTGCGGTGCTGCAGCAGCTTTAAAACCAGTTTAGCCTGGTTTCCACCAAGGTTGCCGCCTCAGGAGGGGGACATCGGCTACGTAACAGCGTGACATCATCGCAGTGCAACGTCTTCCTTCAAGGCAAAGCGAACTTCTTCTGTTTTTTTTGGAATTTGCTTTCGAACCACAAACGCCAGCGTGGAGCCGTTGCTGCTTCGCTCTTATGTCGAGTCGTAGAGGAAGCCACGATTCGTTTGCTCTGATTCCCGATTGGAAGGTCCCGAAACAGGACCGGTTGGATCAGATGTTCGGCTCCTTTCCCAGTTTTTACCCGTGGGAAAAGGAAACTGGTCCCAGTCAGACTGGTCCCACACTGCCCCCTTCTGGTTACAGACACATTGCACCTCTTCATGTGTCGAAAATTTGCAACAAACCCCTTTTGTTCATTTTATTTCTTATTTATTTTAGGGATGGAACTTAAACACGTTAATTACAATCAATTAGTCTGAGAAAATTTAACACATTTAACAGCAGTTTGTGTTACCAAAAAGTTAGTCCCTGTGCGGTTTCTGAGTTCGGCTAACGCAGTGTTGCTAACTTTATGAATTAGTTGGTATATTTATTGATGATATTGATGATAGTGGACCTTTTCTGGCTGCCGGGACCAGGCTGTAGGTTGCTGCAGGCTCGGTAGAAGCTCCCACATCAGCTGAAAAAGAGACAAAAACTCGTCTTTCTTCCGTAAAATCTGTGAAATCAAGCTGCAGATGTTTCCTGCGGAAAACACGTCTCAGACGCAGAAACAAACGTGGGAATCCGCCGTAATTATAAATGCAGATTTATTCTATCAATCTTACATAATCTTTGTCCCGCTTGTTTTTTGTTTTTATAGATAACTATAGGGGATGGGGTGGGGGGGTTGGAAGAGGGGGGACCTGTGGATGATTAGCTTCTTTTTGTCCTCTGTTTTTTTTTCCCTCTGCTTTATTTTCCCTGAGAAGATTAAATATTTCTGCTTGAGAAAATCTTTTTAAGCTGCCACTGACTGCTGTCCTGGCCCCCTCTGTCACTGCCAGAGCACACAGACCCCCCCCCCTTCCAAAAAAAACCCCACAGTTCTCCCCATTTTGTCATTCCAAAATGTGGTGAAAAAATGTAATCTTCTAACAAAGAATAGAAAAGGGGAGGCTATGGAGGAATTTTTCTTTTTTTCCTGCAAGTGGCCTCTTTATTGGGTGGGGGATGGGCGGGGAAGGAGGGGCTCTTCACAGTATCCACACACAACAGGGCTCCAATCTGTCAAATAATTAGCCAGTGTGGAAGCACAAAGGTTTTTATTTGCCTGCATTTCATACATCATTGCTTGAATACATCATCACTGTATTGTGACGGGTCCTGGGAACTTCAGGCAGGATCGAGGTCTGCAGAGGTGACGAAGAAAAGACGACTTCGGAGGGATTTGTCCCACGAGGAGTATCTGGATGTAACGCAGGCATTTTAACCGAGACAGAAATAATTCTCCTGTCAGGAGGTGATGAAAATGTGAAAATTGGTCTAATTTTGTACAGCTTCACTTTAGCAGATCATGCCTTTGCAGAAACAATGTCAACATATTGTACTTTGGTTTGAGAGCTTTGAATAGCTTAGATAGCATGATTTCAGAGAGTTGCTTATCCTGAAAGTGATTTTTTGGGGGGGGCGAGGTTTGAATTTCTGCTATTTCATCTTAATTTACTCTTCACCAGCAACACATCTTCAGATTCTTACACTTCTCCATAAATCTCACAAGTGTTACCTTTATATTGATACCAAGCTTATTTAAATGAACCTT
>JBBBVT010000018.1:24298467-24310051 GCA_037177035.1 Craterocephalus eyresii | reverse complement strand
TTAATTTTGTGTTTCTATGGACCCCCTTGAAAACGAGATGTTGCATCTCAAGGGGCTATCCATTCAATAAATTCAAAATTAAATTCTCTAAAGTTAAACAGGCAGCCAAAGTGCATCATCCAGGCAGGAAGTCAGTGGATGAAAAGCAAAGTGGATCCGACCGTTTTTAACAATAAAACACTATTTAGTTCATCAGATCATTCTAGTGTATTATTGTTCAGATCGACCGGATCCATCTGGTGTGCAGGTTCATCTCTCAGTCCTGCAGCTGTTCTCGTGTAAAAATGCCGTCCCACGCCCCGTTAGTTATAACTTTCAGCGCAGGTCTCCACAAATAATATTTTTCTGAAGAAAATTCTATCTGGAATAATATAACGGTCTTATAGTCATCGGCTCTTCGGATCTCTGATACGGGAATGATTTCACACAGCAGCTGATCCACGAGCGGACAGCAGGTCTGCTTCATCTATAACTTCTAAACAGCTGTTTTTAACCTCAGTAAACATGAAAAACGTTTATAAAATTGCAAGAAGTTTCTCCTTTCAACCCCTTTCCATCTGATCCAATAAACTAAAAAATAAAAAGCCTGTGCGGCCAGAAAGAGCGTCTGCGGCCACAATAAGATTTATATTTATAATAAATAAATAATAATAAATGCACCAACATCCCATGATAGTTGGTGTATTTAACATTCAGTGGGACAGACGGGGCCTCAAGCTCAAGCTCAAACTGCACATGTCACTCGCATTCTGTTTACATTGGAGCCTGATACAAGTCGCATTCGAGCTGTAATGTAAACAGAAATCAGACTTAGACACAAGCCAGTTTCATGTCACATTCATGTTACTTGGGCCTGCAGTGTAAACACAGTCTAAAGGTCTCATGAAGCTTTTACTCTGTGACCGGAGGGTGCAGTGCATGAAGCGGCCACCAGATGGCGGCAGAGCTCCTCATGTGTCCCTCTGCTCCGGCAGGTGATGGAGGAAACGACGTCAGCATGATCCAGGCTGCAGACTGCGGCATCGGGATCGAAGGAAAGGTAAACGTCATGAAGACGGTGCGTCGCTTTGGAGTTTTTCTCGGGGCTGAGGAAGGCTGCTTGTGTCTGAGCAGGAGGGGAAGCAGGCGTCGCTGGCTGCAGACTTCTCCATCACACAGTTTAAGCACATCGGCCGCCTGCTCATGGTTCACGGCAGGAACAGCTACAAGCGGTCGGCGGCGCTGGGGCAGTTCGTCATGCACCGAGGGATGATCATCTCCACCATGCAGGCAGGCAGCAGCAGCAGCAGCAGCGTCTCCGCCGTGGTTCGGGTTTAACTTCGATGTTTTTTATCTGCAGGCCGTCTTCTCCTCCGTCTTCTACTTCGCCTCCGTGCCGCTGTACCAGGGCTTCCTCATGGTCGGGTACGTCAGCTCACCGAGCAAGACACTAGTCAAGTCACTAGTCAAATTCATTTTCATACTGGTGCTGAACACATTTTCAAGTTAGTGAGCACTGGAGTATTACATCAGTGACTCAATGAATCCCATTTAGCTCATAAAAAACTAAAACAGGAAACACTAGGTTTTTTTTCTACGTTCACTTCATTTGAATAGAGGATATAAATATAGATTTTTTTTTTTAAAATAACGTTTATTTATTAATTTTCTTGTGCAAAAGAAGAGAGAGAACATGGATGAACAAGCGGCCAGATTACCAGGGCATGCAGAGGTAAAACGGAGAAAAATGATGCAAAGCCACAATCAGCAATGCATCAAACCACAACAGGATCAGATAAACGACAAGTAAGGGAGCTGCAGAGATATGAAAATCTTTAGATCCTGAAGGGGTTTCACATGCTTTTCACATATTTTACATCCAAAATGAATAGAAAATACTACTACTACTACTACCGTAGTTTAGCAGACGCTCATATCCAAAGCGATGTACATTAGAGAGAACAACACAAGCGTAAAATCAAAGAGAAGGATGCAGCATGAAAAAATAAAATAAAATAAATGAATGAATAATAAATGAATAAAGGAGCACCACACGCACCAGGTTATTTTTATTTTCCAATGTGTTGAATAAAATTGCCAGCAGCTTGTGGTGAAAGTCAGAGTTAATTTTCCTCCTCCAGGTAAAAGAAATATTAAATTTTAATATAGAAATATTAAGGCTGTAACGATATCAGTATCAAAATCGCGATACTCAAGGCCTCGTAGTAACGCAAGATGCATGGAGCAGCAGGAACAGCACAGGCGGAGCCCCAAAGCATGTTGGGATATATATATATATATATATATATATATATATATATATATATATGGATATATATAGATAAAATTTGAATCATTACTAAATTATGAAAATTGTGTGATTGATTCCATATATTGTTTAAAATTCTCTTAATTTTCTCCAGAAAATTTAGTTTTATAAAATTTTCTCAAGAAACTATTGAATGTGAACATTTTTATTTTTTTTTACTTTTTACTTTAAGTGTGAGTTATTTCTCCGGTCCGGCCTGCTGGAGGTCGAACTGGTCTGACCGCTGCGTTTTAGCTGCTTTAGATGCAAACGGGTGTGTTTTAACGTCTCCATGGCGACAGTCCCGTCAGCTCCTCACTCTGCATCTGCATCTCTCTGCAGGTACGCCACCATCTACACCATGTTCCCCGTCTTCTCCCTGGTCCTGGACCAGGACGTGAAGCCCGAGATGGCGCTGCTGTACCCAGAGCTTTACAAGGACCTCACCAAGGTTTCGCCTCATTTCATCCGCACACACACACGCACACTTACAAACTCTCTGACGACGTTTCTCTTCTTCAGGGACGATCGTTGTCTTTTAAAACCTTCCTCATCTGGGTTCTGATCAGCGTCTACCAAGGTAAGATGTTCTCTGCTCCTGGTTCCTTGGCTGGACTCTGGGACGGCAGACGACCAGATTTCATGCCGCGTTCGGCCAAATTCTCCGCCTGCTTCTCAGTGTCTAAGGTTTCCGGCTGCCGGCGGCGTTTACGTGCAGCCTTTTGTCCGCGCTGTAAATCGATCTTGGTGTAATCGCTAAGCCGTGCAGCGTGTGAGAAAGATCCGAGTTCCTGCCGGAGCGTGACTTCCTGACAGCCCGGCTTTTTAATTAAAGGCCCGAAGCTGCTCTGCACGGGGAGAAAGGAAGCATTAAGCCGCTATGGAGGGATATTCACTGGAATTCCCTGTACGAAGACGGTGAAAATGTAATTATGTGATCAGTTAGAGGCTATTCGCTCCATTTATGTGGCGTTATGATAAAACAAAGGGCCCCAGATGGACACATTCATCCTTCATCATCATAAATAACCAGCTCTTATCACCAGACTCGTCTTTAATCAGTTCGTCCACCAGACAGAAGAGAACTAAGCTAAATGATTCAGATTTATCTGGAATATTCTCAGTCCTCACCGGGTTGTTCAGACGGAGAGCTGGACGGAAGGTCTGAGAAGTTCAGTTCGTCCCGTTTTATCTGAGTATGAGTCACAAGTCGGATTTTATTACGATTTGATTATTAGTATTATGAACTAATTTCATATTTCAGGCTAAAACACATTAAAAAAAGTCGATTCAGGAACCATATTTACCCCAAAAATTCCTAAATTATTGCTATATCTATCTAAAAAACAATAATAATGAAACTTTTCGATCTCTCTGTCAATTTTCTTCTTTTATTTCTCACCCCTTCTTCTAAGTTTGGCCACTTTTATATGAGTTTTTATTCCCCTTTAATTGGAAATAAAGTTAATTCTGCTTTAAAGAGAGGAAAAAAAGTCGTTAACGCTTTAATTCCATCTGAAACTTATTTCAGAATTATTATTTACACGGAAAACCTGAAGGGGAAAAGTTGAATCCTGAATTATTTAATTTGAAATTTGAATTAAAACATCATGGAACTGTTTTTAAGGAGTGAAAAAAAGTTTCAGGTTTTATTGTATTTATTTATTTATTTTATCAGGTTCATTTTATTTTGCTTTTCCAGCTCCATGGTTAACATTGTTCATGCGGTTCTGCTGGTTCTGGATCTCTGGGACTTTATTGGCTGAATGTTTTAGACGAACCTGAAATGATGTTAAAACCGGTTTCGTTCTACAGTTGATTTTTTTATTTTATTTTATGTGATGGAAATGACGTCGCAGGTCCTTGAAAATGTCATGGAAAAGTTTTGAGGTTACTGAATCGGTTTCCGCTGCTTTGCCGCCACCAGGGGGCATCCTGATGTACGGCGGGCTGGTGCTGTTCGAGTCGGAGTTCGTGCACGTGGTGGCCATCTCCTTCACGGCGCTCATCCTGACCGAGCTGCTCATGGTGGCGCTGACCGTGCGGACCTGGCACTGGCTCATGGTTCTGGCCGAGTTCTTCAGCCTGGGCTGCTACCTGGCCTCGCTCGCCTTCCTCAGCGAGTACTTCGGTACGACGCCGCTTCCTGTTTTATATGTTAATCTGTTATTTATTTACAGGTGTTTCTGCTTCCGTCTGAGCCGTCAGCTAACACGGTTTTACTGTAGCTGCTGGGTTTATATGGAACGCCAGGAGGGTCAAAATTAACCTTCCACCTGCTGGAATTTAGTGAACATGGTAAAATGTTCAAATGTCATTGTTTGTCCAGTTTTAGTCAACTTTATTTATAAACCACCAATTTACACTAAGTCCAGTTTAATGTAGTCCAGCTTTGCCAAGCCTACGACCACCAGAACCAGGACCAGGAAAGCCTCCATCAGGACCAGAACCAGGAAGGAAAACCTCCATCAGGACCAGAACCAGGAAGGAAAACCTCCACAATACAGTCCAGATTACCTACATACCTGATTATCCCAGGGATACAATAGATAAATGTATTATTATTATTATTATTATTATTATTAATAATAATAATAATAATACTAATAATAATGATGATAATAATAATAATATTAATTAATAATAATAGAAATAGATAAATACATAAAAGAAAAAGAAAAGACGAGCTGCAAGAAAAGTGGGAAAAAAGCGACCAATAGAAACCTCCCGGTCCTCCACCGGAATCTGAGTAATTTCCTAAGCAGCGGCAATGTTGGTTAATTTTGACCCTTCTGACCCTCCGTACATACTTCACTGCTTCTGCTTCCTGATCAGTTCTAGTTAAAGTTCAGCTCTGTTGTCCCTCTTCTCCGTCCTCTTCCTCCTCTTCCTCCTGTTTTTAACTGATCTGTTTCTTCTGCACTTCTTCTTCTGCTTCTGTGTCGGCGGCAGGCATAGGCAGGGTGTCGTTTGGAGCTTTCCTCGGTGGGTCTGCAGCATCTTCACCATCCTCACATCTTCATCATGTCTGTTTCTGCCGTTTAACCCTCTCATTCCCGTTTTCTCTCCATCCATCCGTCTGTTTCTGCCGTTTAACCCTCTCATTCCCGTTTTCTCTTCTCCATCCGTCTGTTTTTTACGATTTGATCCGTCGGCGTTTCTGATCTGCTTCCTCTGCTTCCTCCCGGCAGACTTCTCCTACATCACCACGTGGCCTTTCCTGTGGAAGGTGTCGGCCATCACACTCGTCAGCTGTCTTCCTCTCTACATCATCAAATACCTGAAGCGCAAGTTTTCTCCTCCCAGCTACTCTAAACTGTCCTCCTGAGCCGAACTGGGACGACTGGTTGGTGTCGCAGCCATGCCCTTCTACGTTTTTTTTTCTTTTTCTGTTTCATCCGCCGATCCTCGGTGAGGGTCAGCTGACCGGCTGCAGGTCGGGGAACCACTGGAACAATCACAAACTGGTTTACTTGACAAACAGAAGGTCGCAAGCACTCGGTTTGTCCTAAAGGGTCATTCCGCCTTCTTTTCTTTCAAATCAAAGAGAAAAATCAGCTTCTTTTCTACCGTTTAGGTTTTTTAAAGTGGCGTTCAGGGTGTTTTTAAGTGTTACTTTTATTATTAAAAGTGTTTACGGCCTGCGTTTGGAGCAATGTTGAACTGCTGGAAGGGATCAATGAATCACTGGCGTTTAGATTATCCTGTAAATAAAGCCTTTACATGCAGCTCTGTGCTGCCAACGTAAACCTCCGTGTTAAACTCTGCACAGACGTGCATCAACGAAAACACATCCAGCAAGTCCAGATGTTAAATGTCCCTCTCATCTGGATGCAAACCCCATCTACAAACAGCTGGGACTGCAAAATGTCAACAAAACCAGAATCTTTGTTCCCAGTAGAACGTAATAGAGATGTAGAATATGGAGTAATTCATCAATGATTGATTTATTGACAAGTGGCAATTTTTCTAAGAAGCTCTATTTCCCTCTGAATCAACAGGTTCCTTTCTACTAAAATGCAAATTATTTTCATTACTAAAAGATTTATTCTTAACAGCAGGAACACATTCACACATAAAATAATGTAAACAGAGATATTATTATTATTAATATTAATGATAATAATAATAAATAATAATAATTAGGGGTGGGAGAATCGAAAAATCTAATATTGGGATTTTTTATTTCACAATCTTAAAATCTATTTTTGTTTTGTAGAAAATTCAAATATGCAAAAAAATAATTTAAAAATTTGTATTTATTTTTTATATTTTAGGGGGGAAAAAATAGCAAAAAAATTTTTTGTAAATTTTTTTGTTTTTCTCCACAAAAATCTGCAACATCGAAGAATCCTGAGAATCGCAATTTAAATTGAATGGGCACCCAAAAAATTGTAAAGGAATTGAATCGGGAGGAACGTATATCATCCCAGCCCTAATAATAATAAATGATAAAAATAAATAATAAAATGATCAATTGAAATTAATTTGATCAAGTAATTTCTTATCAGTGATTAATTGAAAATCTATTAATTATTTGCATCCCTAGAACTTAAACATTGTATTTTACTCTATATGTTAACATTTTACCAGGAACAAAATACGACGATGAGATTCTGGTTTTATAGACATTTTTAATGTGTCCCGGCATTTTAAAGTTGTACAATCCTGCATCTTTACAAAACGAACCAGCACTCCTCAGAACCATTAAATGTTCGTCTTATTTTGCCTTCAGCACTAAAGAAATCCACGTCTCTGACAGCGTCCGTCCGTCCGTCCCATCGCAGCTTCCTGCCTCATCGCCGTCTGAAACGATCTGATAACTGCAGACTGAAAACATCTAATAATGTCACAACGTCGGACGGGGACGCCGTCGGACGGAGACGCGCCGTCGGACGGAGACGTTTGGAGCGGACGTTGATGTTCCAGGGAGGGATGAGTTTTATCATTCGCTCCCTGGATATAAAACTCGATGACAGGATGTAGACTCGCTGTTTTTTTTGTCTTTTTTCTGGTTGATGTAACGGAGTGCGATCATTCCTCGCCGTGTTCTGCTGGAAGACGCAGCCACTCGGCTGTAGAAGTAGAAGCCAGATGGATTTAGTGGGAAAGTTTTTACATTCCGTGAAGAGCCGAACGTGGATCCTGCTTTCAGTTCTAAACGCCGTGTTTGTGTCGCTGCTCTGCAGTTTCTCACAGGAAGTGTTATTTATAGATTTCTGAATGATGGATGAATAAAAGAAGCAACAATCCTGGAAGGTTTTGTTTTTCCAGGTTTTGTTTGTTGTGAAGTTTGTTATGTGGCCACTAGATGGAGCCAGAGACAGAGGGACTGGTGTGGTGGAAAATAAAACGGATTCTTTCTTTTAACTGGATTTTTGTTTCTTTTAAGACTGAAATGTTTCAACTTTTATCTTTTATTAACTTTCATTTTCATCCAGTTTTACATTTTAGGCTAAAACACGTTTCAGAAACACAGCCGGTCAGTCTTTTCTTTCCACCCTGCATCCTTTCCTTCCACCCTGCATCCTTCCCTTCCACCCTGCATCCTTTCCTTCCACCCTACATCCTTTCCTTCCACCCTACATCCTTTCCTTCCACCCTACATCCTTTCCTTCCTCCCTGCATCCTTCCCTTCCACCCTGCATCCTTCCCTTCCACCCTGCATCCTTTCCTTCCACCCTGCATCCTTTCCTTCCTCCCTGCATCCTTTCCTTCCTCCCTGCATCCTTTCCTTCCACCCTGCATCCTTTCCTTCCACCCTGCATCCTTTCCTTCCACCCTACATCCTTTCCTTCCACCCTACATCCTTTCCTTCCACCCTGCATCCTTTCCTTCCTCCCTGCATCCTTCCCTTCCACCCTGCATCCTTTCCTTCCACCCTGCATCCTTTCCTTCCACCCTGCATCCTTTCCTTCCACCCTACATCCTTTCCTTCCACCCTACATCCTTTCCTTCCACCCTGCATCCTTTCCTTCCTCCCTGCATCCTTCCCTTCCACCCTGCATCCTTTCCTTCCACCCTGCATCCTTTCCTTCCACCCTGCATCCTTTCCTTCCACCCTGCATCCTTTCCTTCCACCTTGCATCCTTTCCTTCCACCCTGCATCCTTGAAAAGTAGCGAGCAACATCTGCAGAATAAATTACAGTAGACACCAACATTTTATACAAATAGATCTGAAACACATAGAATAAACTATTTTATGTGAACAACAGATCTGCAACAAAAAAAGAGAAAAAAACAACGTTCCTCCTCTTATGGTTTAAGGATAGAACATATTTTCATATATGTACAAAATATTTTTAGATTTGATTTGGAGCGACATATTCAGGCTGCAGGTTGTCTCTCGTCGCTGTTTGTCTTAATGTCGGTGCTCCTGATGATGATCTGCTTTGCTTCCGTACGATGTTTTCCAAGTTTCTCTCCTGGTATGGCTGCTGCTTTCTTTCTACAGTTGTTTCCTTTTATCTGCTTTTTTCCCTCCTAATCTGCTGTGATTGGTTGACTTTTCCGGCCAGAGCAAGCTCCACCCACTCCTGGATCCTCTAATATTAATAATCGCCTCTCGGCGCAGAACGATCCAGTTTGTTTTTTAATTTTGAAAAATGTCAGAGAGGAAACCAGCAAACAGTAGAAATGCTTTGTAAATAAGAAACTCTGAGCAGAGAGGACGTTAATGCTGCTGTGTAATCAGCATCAGTAAACAATGTGTTATCAATTTCTGCCGCGTAGCAGGAAGCATTTTGCGGATGGAGGGTGACCCAGTGATGAATGTGATGGTCTGATGGCTTCGTTCTTTTATCTTCCTGTTTGCACCGAGCTGCTGCAGAAGTCGTCCGGCTCTGCAGGTTGGATTTAAACGTTCCCACCGTGTGTTTGCATCCGAGGAAGATTGTTGCCGCGTGTTTTCCAGACCGGCTGAAGTGGAGCGTAAATGTGCTGCAAAAGCAGCTCGTGATTCATTTCGCTATAGTTCCAACAGGAATTTTTGTTTTTAATGACTTTTTTTCCCAACATGTTTTTTAGGATTTGTTTTAAAATTTAATCTGGATTGAATTCATTGTAAAATACAAATTATTTAAGTCTAATTAAAACTGGTCTTAAGTTGCTTGCAGGTCCGTAATAATCTGCCAAATGTTGGACTTTTAGATTTATGGGACTTGTCTCGAGAAGAAATTCATCTTGTTTTGCAGGAAGATCTTCAACTTGTACTCCTCTATAAAAAGAATAAAGACGAGTTTGATGCTCTTACAGCAACAATAACAGGCTTTTTGAAAATTAAAACTATGCCCACAAAGTTGGAAATGTTCTTTGTTGTCAGACTAAGTGATCTCGCTATAAAATTAGGACACAAACAAAAATATTTTGTATTTTTGGAAGGTAAAAACCTCTTCAGATGCATTAGCTGACGGTGCGGTACGAGATGTTTCTGATGGTTGCAGCTGGTTTTCCAGTAAGAGAGTCATTAGTTGATAAAGAGGTTTCTGTGAAGGAAAAGGATGACGTCCTCTGAGAGTCTTGCATGAAGATTTGAGGAATTACTAAGGATGATTGTTTCATTTTCTGGGTTAAAAAACAAAAACATGTCATAGACTAATAATAGTAGCAATAGAAATAACAAGCAGTTCAGCAGGAATTTATTACTCTTTATATTTTGGTTCATTTATTTAGTCAATATATTAAAAAAGCGAAGTAATTATGTAGTAAACTAACTTTTTTTTTGGTGAAACTAAGTGATAAGAAATAGAAAACATTTGTTTTATTTTTTATTTATATTTTAATCAAATGATCTGCTCAATTCAGAAAAACCAAGAAAAATGAGATAATTCAGAAAATTATCTATTATATTCAGATATTTTTTTCTAAAATTAGATAAATCCAGAAAAACAGGAATTTTTTCTCAAATATCAGAATTGTTTTAATAATTTCTATATTTCTGTGCATTTTTTCTATGTCAGATTAGAACAACATAAATAACTTTAGAATTAAGTGAAGCGTTTTGTTTGTGTGAAAATCAGAATACATTTTTGTAAGTTTACTTTGTCAATTACAAAAAACAATTTTTTAATCTAAAGAAAAATCAAATGAAAAATACTTTTCTTACCTTATAAATCCCATTTTCTAATTCCCCAAAACAGTTTAAAAAAGAAAAATCTTATCTTTAAACTATTCTCAACTCTTAAAAAAAATAAAAAATCTTAGTGAATTTAGAAAAAAACATTTATACCAACAAAATATTTTTAGAATTGTTTCATAGTTTTAGAAAAACAGATTTTCCGTGTCAAATAGATTAATGAAAATTATCGAAATAAATATTCTACATTTTTTGTTAAATTTATCTAGTCAATTAAAAGAAATTGTAGAATTCAGTCATGAATCCAAAATTTCTTTTGCAGTTTTTTTTCATATAATTAACAGGGTTTTTCAGGTGACTGTGAGACGCTTCTGCAGAAATCTGAAAATTAAAAACTTTTGTGTTAAACGTTTTCATGACACATCAAACACGAGGAAATCCTTGTCTGTTTCCATCGCTTTGTGTCACATTTCCAACATCAGGACGCAAAGAGCAGAACTGAGCTCATATTCGGGTTTATTTGTGTAACGCATGCAACTCTGTCCTCGGCCACTGCAGCACTTTGACAGTCAAATGTGGGCAACTTTGAACAGATGCAGCACATAGTTCATGTTAAAAAGCTGAGCTCCAGCTCTCAGCCTCTGCTGAAACAGCTGGACCAGATTTAATTATGCGAGTGCACAAACACGACAGAGGAGCTGCTTCGCTGTGAGAGTGGGATTTCATGATCTAATGTTTTGTCTCTAGTTCAACAAATTGTCATAAAAATGACTCCATAACTAAATTTGAGGCCGGGCAGGCTGAGGCGATTTTACAAAACACTTCTTGACTAAACTCAATTTGACCCGGCACATAAGTGGAGACCAAACACTTACGCAGCAGAAATTCACATGCAGGGAACATTTGTCAAATTAGCTTTTTTTAAAACAATTTTTTCAGCGTTTTTATTTGCTGGAGGGGCCGACCTGCTATTATGCCATTATGCTATCTGGTTACCCAGCAGCTAAGTGGCTTCTGCAGCCTGAGGAAATTCCACAGCAGCCTGCTGGAGATACGAAGCCAGCAGAGATAAAGTTACCGACGGTCGGTGATGCTGGGACGGGCTCCATGAGATGTCTGAGGTTAGATTAGACAGACATGTACATGTGGATAAGATGTGTTTCACATGTTTATGTGGATAAGATGTGTTTCACATGTTTATGTGGATAAGATGTGTTTCACA
>JBBBVT010000018.1:24183136-24197059 GCA_037177035.1 Craterocephalus eyresii | reverse complement strand
TGACGGCTGTGATGTGGCTGCTGAAAGTCAGATCTGAGTCTATCAGCACACCGAGGTTACGAACCTGCTCAGTGGTTCTTCTTACACTGGAGAAAAGGCCAATCCAAAATAAGTTTTAAAAAAATCTAATCAAGGCATGTTTGCTTGAAATAAGAAAAAAAATCTGCCAATGGAACAAGTGGAAATTCTCTTGATAAGATTTCTTGGAATATTCCAGCCTAACTTGTTCCTCGGTAATTTCTACAAGTGTTGTGAAGTTTTGTGTGTCATTATAAGTTTGTGGAGCTCAAAAGTCGTATTTTACCCCTATTGTCGTTAGCTACAACATAATGAAAATGAAATCCACGGCCACGCCCTCTACCGAAAGACATGATCACTACAGAAGATTCAGTCAGGAAATGAGCCAATTGTCATATCTCGATAATTTTTTCTTAATCACGATATACAATATAAATCTCGATAAACATTTTTTTGGTCAAGTAAACAAAAAGACAAATGCACTTTTATTAAGGTTCAGAAGCACATGTGCATAAAATGTTTGACTAATATTGAAGTAGATGTGCATTAAGATAATAGAAAATGCTTTTCAATCACCATAACCAGGATACAGTTGTGCAAAATGCAAAAAAAAATAGATTTTTAACTCAAAAGAAGGTATCTCGATATACACAATATCCCTTCATTCTATATCTTGGATGACAAAAACTTGATATGTTTGAAAATCTCGATGTATTGCCCAGCTCTAGATATGTACCTGCAACACAGTAGAAAATATATTGTTAACCTGATAGCTTAAACTGCCTGGAGTTATATTTTCACTTTTTTTATCCCAGCGGTATCAGGACAGCAGATTTCAGCAGAAATCAAAATTTGAACAATGTGTGAATCAGAGTTATGAAGCCAAATAAATGGTTACTAAACCATTGCTTTCAATGAAAACCAGTCCTAAGAATAACTAAATCAGTTGTAGGAATGAGTGAGAGTCTGAGAAAAAGGTAAAGTAACCCTCAAAATTAGTGAAATAGTCCTAAGAATTTGTAAAGTCGTCCTAAAATAAGTAAAAGTCTAAGGAACTATTAATTTCAAGATCTTTTTAAAGAGTCCTAGGAAAAGGTGAAATTGTACTGTAATAAATATGGGACTTTAGGAATTGGAAATAAAATAGTTTTAGAAATGAATGAGGTAGTCTAAGGAATTAGTAAGAGTAACAGTTTTTAATAATAAAGAAATTAGTGAAGTAATCTCAGGAATAAAACTGCTGAACTTTCAGTTTCTGCTTGTAAAGTTATGCTACATGTAAGCACTGCTGCTTCCTAGTGTAGTACGGGTTAAACAGATGTTCGTCTCCATCAGACTTACTCAGATTGACTTCGGTTACGACCGCTTTCCCGCAGAGAGAGAAGTCCTGACTTTCCTCCATCGTTAGCTGGAAGAAAAAAACATGTTTATCTTCAGTCTTTACAGTTTAAAGAAGTGACTGAAGCAGTTAAAATGCTTTCAGGGTTGGTCCCGTGTTTTTATTTTCACTCTTTCATTCTGGTCTTTGCTCTGCTTCCTAATAAATAATAAAAAATAAACTCCATCTATCCAAAAACCAAGCAAAAATCGCATCAAATCTCCTGTAAATGCTGTTATTGTGCTGTTTAAATGGGAAATAACATGACAGACGTCATTCCAGCTCATGTTTACATGAACCGGATTCACATGGCTTTCTCAAAACTTTGCTGTTTATTCCACCCAAACCTCTGTTACCATGGAAACGATAGACTGTGCTTTACTCTCTCAGCATCGTCGAATAAACGGAACCTAAGTGTGCATATATAACGTCTTTTTTTATATATATTACACACAAATATGAAAAAGTAACATAAAAAACATAACAAAAACTTTCTACAACTACACCCAAAAAGGGTTGTTAGATAATCTGCTGAAGAACATGAAGAACTGGGTTATCTTGGAGGGGAAAGACACTCTATAGGTGATTGGAAATTCTGGGAAAGATGTGGATTTTCTGAATAACGAGCATTATAGGTGCACAGCTGTTGTTCCTCATATTAAAGTTCAGTGAGCTGGGAGGCAGCTTTTCTAAAAACATCTGAAGCCAGAGTTCATCTTATAACCACATGAAACCCGTAACACCGTATGCATCATGTGTGACAGACTCCTGCATCACTTAATGTTAGCAGTTCTTCTGGTGGATAAACATCCCCGTTTTATTTTTACTTATATCTCCCTTCAGTGAATGAAACAGAAGTGGAGCCAACATCTTACTGTGGATGTCCTGGAGATCTCAGAGCTGCAGGAAGATGCCTCGCCTCAGCATCACAGGTCACAGAGACGAGCCACTGAAGCTGCTTTACTGAAAAAAAAAAAAAAGACACAGTTCACACCTGAGCAACAATCATACTGAACTGAGAAATTAGGCTGTTTTGAGTTATTTGGTGCCACCTAGTGGAGGGGAGGAGTCACAGCTACCAGTTTGCTCTTTAAAGAGGATTTCTACTGTTTTTTCTGAATATTAAGAGTACGAGGGTGTACAGGTAGTACTCGTAAAATTATAATATGCAGGAAAAGTTGTTTTATTCAGGCAATTCAGTATAAAAGGTGAAACCAACACATTTTATTAAATAAGTAGTGATGCAAGACTCAAGATTTTACTGGTTAAATGATATATGGTTAAATGTGCAACCAGTCAACGTTCAAATACCCATCTAACCTTTCAAAACCAAAGTATCTCCAGATAACAGATTCATCATCGTCACTTGCTTCAGCTTCACTTTCTGAATTATCTGCATCCATTTTCAAAATCACCAAAAACGAAGTTGCTCGGCTGCAGGTTTACTGGTGCAGCAGTGACATAGGTCCCCCCTCAAATCTTTTCCCATCCCGTTTATATTAACACCACGATTAAAACTAGTTTTTAAGTACTTGGCTGCGTGTTCATTTCTGATGGCCTGAAAAGAAGGAAAGTTTCTTCTAAATGCTGGGGTGGAATATTAGGAGATTATGTTAGAAAAGGATTAAAATGCTCTGGTGCCAGTTATGTGTTAATCATTAGTTACTATTTCAGTTAAACAAGGTAGCATGACACAGATTAGCATGTATCTCCACTCAGTATACTGTCTGTTAAAAGTAAAACAAGACATTTATTTTGCTTTTTATTTATGTGACTTTCATATTTTATTTATTGTTATTATTTGTATGATCTCTTTTTTTTTTATTACTTTTTTCAGCCAGTCTTGCAAAAATGGAAAATTCAATAAAAGTTTAATCACAAAGAAGGTAAAACAAGACAAAAAATGAGCAAAACAGCAGTCTTAATGTCAGGGACTCAGATTTCATGAGGGGGAAACTATGCATGGTGTAATCCACTGCATTAGCTTTAAGAAGGTATTTTACCGATTCAAATAAAATATGAATGAAATGCAAGGCACATAGATTATAGATAATACTGCCACCAGTGGGTTATTTAAAGGTTTTACAGAGGAATATAATGCAATTTTAGTTATAATGCCATGATACACAGAGTAAAAAGTAATTCTAATTGATACCATATAAAAAGGACATTAAATTCTAAATAAAATTCAATGAAATACGATTTAAAAAAAAATCTAAATAAACAAACCAATCAAAATAAAAATCTGATCAAAATCTCATCGACCAATTATTGTGCATAAAAAGCCCTAATCTAACAAGTGGATGTAAGCTACACAGAAAAAGTAAAGTTTTTTTTTTTGTTTGGTGGATTATTCCCCCCCTTTAATAACAACATATGTGCTGTATTATACATCAGTGGAAAGCCTGGTTAGTCATCTTTACGATCAGGTAGAAACTGTAAGGATGGGGCGTCGGTGGAGAGAGCAACACAGCTAAATGTGTGTCAGCCATGTATAACACACCACCAGCTGTTGTTATTTAAAGATGTAAAATTATCCACCAAATACAAATTTCTTTACTAATTGTGTGAAGTTTAAATGGGCAGAAGTTTGGGTAGTTTTATTATAGTTCAGCTTTACTTTTTGGACGCGTGCTTTTACTTTAGTAGAGCCATTACTGATCTCATGTAAATCAATCAAGTGGCTCCTTTCAATGTGAGAACCGACACGTTCATTTTGGACTCATTTCTCTCCAAAGATCAAGCAACTTCCCACTTCCCGTGTGTGTGCAAACTGAGCACGTGGATTCTTAAACAAACGGAATAAAGTCCAGCCAAGTTGTTGGTGGTTGCGAGTTAAAATAAGAAAAGCACGAAGGAGGTAGCTGAGAGCTAAGCTGTTAGCCTCATTAGCAATACCTTAACGTTAGCACAAACTTTCCAAGCAATAAATGCAACAGAATGAGCAGCGGTGACAATTTACATCTAGTCCGGAATGTCATTTTGGAATATTTACAAATTATTTACAAACGCAGAAAAAGCAGAGAAATAAGTTCTTACCCAGATTTTTTAAGCCCACCGCTACCTCCAAACCACAACACACGTTGGAGCGATGGAGAAGCCAAGCCGCTCTGCGATTGGTCAGTTTCGAGAAAGGCGGGCAGTTGCTGAAATTCTAGCCAATCACAGTGAGGAGACCGAAATGCATTGTGGGTGTAACTGGTTAACATTAGGGGAGCAGTGTTTTGTAAGACAGCATCACTTAAGGTGAGATAAATCCACATTTCTATTTCCTAAAACATCTTTGTTGTTGATTATAGATGCGTGAATAGCAACTGTATCTCTGCTAAATCAAGCTGCGTTAAAGTTGGTCGTGTTTTTTATTGAAACTATCTTCACAAACCGTCCGAGTTCATCTTAAAGAACCGAACAGTGAAAAACGTTTTAAAAAGCAATTAAATGAATTACTAGTAATATAACGCGATTGTATTGTGTATTAAAATGTCCAATTTCTTTTACTTTTGCATAAAATAACCTGCAACAATCTCAGTATGAGGTTTCCGTAAACAATCGAAGGTGCGCACGCAGCTTTGAAAAGAAAAACAAAGCGTTGTGTTGTTATAACCACGTTAGTAAAGCTTATTAAGGCTAATAATGGGGCTGCAACGTCAACTTTCCACCTGAAACCTGCACGGTGAGGTGCTCCCATGAATCCAGGGTCGCTCAGATGATTGATAAGACTGATTACATTGAAAAGCTTTTCGTGTCTAACCTGGAGTGGCTGATGTTTAGGCAAAATTTGCACCCAAACAACCCTGTTATGTTTCTATTTCTCCTGTTATAAAGGTTGCTGCATGCACCACGGGACGTGTGACTGGTTAACTGATTAAATAGTGTGCAGACTGGTTAGCCCTGATGATTTAATGGTGCAGATCTAATGTGTAGGTAAGTGGCATGTGCCATAGTATCATAGTGGTTATTTGTAAGCTATGAACCTCCTGTGGAATAATTTTCCAGCCAAGGAAACAGGATTGTACCATCAATTTGCTAAAAGTTGTACCTAAAGTAACTTTTAAACATTTTTAAAGGACAAACTAAAAGCATGTTATAAGTAATTTGTGACAAAATTTATGGGAAACCGTGTTAGAAACCTGATAAATGTCCTCTCCTGCTGTTTTCCCGTCCAAGCTTTTGCAGAACAGAGGCATCTTTGTAAATATCGCTGCTATCCACGTATCAATACAAGCAAGAAATTGTGGATTTTCTCTCACATCCACCAGTTCATCCAGCTGGAGGGAAATTAGACTTAAAGTTCTTCCACAACACAAGCTGTGTTTAAACAGACACACGTGTTTGGACTGAAAGCCTGATCAGAATAAATTATTTAACATAAATGCTAAATTATATAGTTGATTAATTTTGATTTGATTCAATATCTATTCATTTTCACATATTCATGTTTAACAACAAAATTTATTGAATACTAGACATTCGCAGATTGTAATTTTTATGAAACGCTGAAGCAACCTTTCAACTGTTTATATTTTATATACATTCAATATTCATGTTTTTATTAAAAAATGTCCAGAAGCACTGGCATGTCACACATATAACTGTGAAAATAATCAATGTTTCGTGTTAAACAGAATACAGTGTTAAGAGAAACACTACAGTAAAAATGAGTGGCAAAATAAAAAGTAAGCTTTCTTTTTAAAAAATAAAATAAAATAGATCTTGGGGCTTTATGAATCGAATATGGATTTTTCATTCTTAAACAAATTTAAATCAATGAATCAGTTTTTTAAACCCAGCCCAACTCTCTATAATTTGACAGATATATTTTAAGTATAATTTAAGTTATTTGCCCGTCTCTCTCTTTCCTACCTACCCACCATCTTTACCCCAACTCCCTTCGCCCAATTATGACAGAGTCAAGGTAAGGACCTAAGAGAACAAACAAACAAAAAAAAAAATATGTAAAACCACAAAACCAACATCAACCAAAACAGATTAGCCACAAACATCTCCCCTAACCCCGTCCGTCGCTACCTTCCAGGAATCTGAAAGCCCAATCTCTTCAATAAGTGAAATTCCTACTTCAGTTTTATTCAATGGTCAGCAGGTCACTGGGGTGAAACCTACCACCATTTCAGATTGTAATTTTACCAAAAAGTGCTATTAAATGATTACAGAAATTTTATTTTTTATTTTTTGCACCATTTTTCCGCTCAGATGTTTCGATTGCCCATTTTCTAAACACCAAGTCACTATTTTCATAAAGCAAAAAGCAATGAACAAGTTTTTATTTTTGTACATTGTTCTTTAAATAAAAAGTTACTGTGTTAGAAAATTGGCACCTAAAGGGTTAAATCATTTGAATGATTATGTATTGGCCTTTTTTCATTAGGACTAAAGCTGACTGGAAGATTTGAGAAAATAAATAGCAGTTTTTATAGCCGTAACCCAGCATCCAGCCACAATCATCGGAGCTTCATCCTCATTTCCGCTGCTACCAAAACATCAACATCAGACAAAAGTTTCATTTGCTGTTGAGAGAATTTTGATTCTTACAATTTAGATTGTCTTTGATTATTATTGATTAAACTCCTCAAATCTTCTGTAAAGTCAAAGTTAATTAGAGGTATGTCCTTTTGACTGACTCATCTGTTTTCTCTCTCCAGATGTGAATGCTTCGGCTTTTCTGATTTTCTTCGTCTTGTAAGTAAAGTCTGCACCGGTGATGGAGGTTGCTGAGGTTTCTGAGGCTGCAGCCCAAAATGTAAGGAAGGAGGAAGCTACACCATCAGACCGCCGGGAGGACGGACCGAGGCCAAAGACTCTGAAAAGGACTGCAGACGCGAAGGCGAAGAAAGCCAAAAAGGCGCGAGTGTCCAGGCGTGACAGACCCCACTACGTGGTCCAGCAGGGTGAGGACATGCTCCTCGTCATTTCCAACCCTGACTGCTTCCAGGACGGTCCGGCCTGGATCGTCAGGAAGAAGAAGGGAGGCCAAAAGAAGAAGCTGGCTAAAGGGAAGATGAAACCTACTCCTGCCAAGAAGAAAAAGGTTTCCCGTCCCAAACTGCAGCGGGAAAATAAGCCGGCTGAGACGGGGGAAGCAGACAGAAAGTTATCCGTGCTGCAGCGGGCAGCCGATCAGAGGTGGGGCCAGGACGTCCCGGAGGAGGTGCTGGTCAACATCTTTCAGATGGTGGTGGGTGAGGACGGCGCCGTGCCGTTTCTCTGCAGGTATTTCCGTTTTAGACCAGCAGGTGGCACCGGGGTGGGTGGTTTCTGGGGTCAGAGGCGTAACGCGATGTTTATGTGGTGCAGAGTGGGCCAGGTGTGCCGGCTGTGGAGCGTGGCGGCCTCCAGCCCAGTCCTGTGGCGCCGGGTGACCGTGGGCCACTGCTGGATCGCACCGGGGAAGAGCCAGCTGCCGAAGACGGAGGCCAGGGTGAAGGAGACGGTGAGCTGGCTGGCCCAGAACAGGTGTGTGGTTTCAGTCTTTTAGCCTGCCGTTAGAGCCAACCCAAGAAAAACGGGGGAAAAAAGGCCAGTTTTTAAATCCAAAGTTTTTGTTTAACATTAAGGAAATGTAAAATTGTTTTCCTGATTTATTAATTTTTCAAAAGAAAAAAAAAAAGAGTAAAAAATGTTTTTCTAATGATCTTTTTTTACTCAAAAATCTGCAATATGAAAGGATCACATTTTACGTCGAAGCAGCATCTAAAAAATTGCAGAGAGCATCTGATTTCTTCTGGCTTGAGGATAGATACAGTAGCTACTACTGTGTGTCTTCTTTGTTATGTTGCCAAATGCATACTTTAAGGAAAAAGCTGAAAACAATGTGATTTTCACTCCTTGTGCAAAACAAGAAAGTATTTCCGGGTGTGTCATCATCTGTTGTTTTTAAACAAACCAGGTAAGATACGCATCCTTCCTAAAAGAGACTGGGATTAAATTATCCCAGCACCTGTTATTTTATCAGTTTATTCGATGTGGGGAGATATTAAGCAAATATCAGCCGATACGATATTGTGCCGAAACCGTCCTGCATGTCCAGTAACAACCTTAATTTCATCATGTTTCTCCTCTAGATTTTCTCAACTGCGAGACTTTTCTCTCCATCACTGGAAGAAGAACGTTGATTTCACACTGGAGGTAAATTCGCTCACGAAATGCTCCCAGTCTCCAGAAATCATTTAATCACTTTGTTTTCCGGAAACATGGAAACTTATGAAAATATCTTGTATGTCGGTGGCCGGGGCGAGAAAACAAATTTTAATCTCAATTTTAACCTCATAAATATCATTAAAAAAAAATCATCCCATTTTTTTCTCCACATAAAAACTTCTTTGTAGTTTACTCTCGTGCTGTTTCCAGCTGCAAATCAAGCTGCACCAGTTAATCAGAACCACTAACGACCACAGAACGGATCTTTTACACGAACAGTTCAGCTTTAAAGTCCTGCAGGATGCTTTTCTGGAGCAGACGGGGATGTTTTTACCAAAACCCATATTAAGATGTTTCACTTGGAGTCTATATTCATCAGGCAGTGTAGAAAACAAATCTGGTGTATTTTAAACATTTTTTGTACCATTAAGTTATATATTATGTAAATTAAAGTAAGTTAAAAAAAAAAATCTAAATTTCAATTTCATTAACAATTTCATTGATATTTCTCAGCATAAACCTTCTATAAGTTTCAAGGTTCTGTCTACTGGAGATTTAACAGAGTGAGACATCTTTCACTTCGTCTTTAAGTTCTCCAGATGATGCAGGAGCACGCAACTCAAACCGGCCACCGGTGGAGGGACAAAATATGAAACTTAAAACTCAGACCTGTGATGCATTCAGTGCAGCCTGGAAATCACAATTCTAATTGTGTAAATCACAGTGAAAACTAAAATATCCCAAAAATAAAGAAATCAGGAGTAATCATGTCTTTAAAGTCAACGTGGGCTTCTTATTGTAACCTTTATTATAGATGATTTTGTGGCCCATTCAGACATTTTCTACTCAGTAACTGGAAGTAACTCGCGGTTTGGGCCGTGTCTGAGAGGAAATGATGCGCTGACTTTTCTCCCGTCTGCGTTCAGGTCGTGTCGCAGTTCTGTCCTCACCTTGGCTCCATCAAGCTGTCGTACTGCGACGGCCTGACGGCGAAGGCTTTCCGCAGCCTGGGCCTGCACAGCCGCTGCCTGCACACCATCAACCTGCAGTACTCAGAGGTACGCTGGCGATTCACGCCATCCTCCGCCCGCTCCAGCTTCTCCGTCCGCACGCTGAAACCCTGTTCTGCTACAGTTCCAGGTGGAAGGATTGGTGGAGTACCTCGAGCACCACGGCAGCCAGGTCAAGCAGATCCTGTTTTCTCACGGCCCGAAGAACAACCAGCTGCTGACGGCTTTTTGTGTAAGCTCAGCGTTTCTCTAAAGCCTTCTTCTTTAATTTAACTTATTTATTGTTTTCATTGTTCCAGTGGTTGTGCAGGATCATGAATCTATTATCTCACAGTAGAAGCCTCTCCTACGAAGCCGGATTTTATTGCCAAATTTTAAATCTCAATAATCTTTTTCTGAATGACATCATACAATATATATCTCAGTATAATTTTTTTGGGTCAAGTAACCCAAGTCTTGATTGCTAAATGCACTTTTATTAAGGATCAAAGCACAGGTGCATTAAAATATTTGACTGAAATTTAAGTTAAATGTGTATTAAATGATTAAAAATATAAATTTCAAAGACCGTAACAAGGATACAGTTGTGCAAAATGCTAAAAAAGAGGCAGTTTTAACTCAAAATAAGTTAACTCGATATAAACGATATTCCCCTCATTCTATGTCTCGTGTTACAAAGTCTCGGTATATTTGAAAATCTCTATATATTGCCCAGCCCTGAACTGCGTTAAATATAAAAAGATCCTGATCTCCCCAGAACGTTTTTTTAAGTCCTTGGATGCAGATAATTTTCCAGATCACTCCAAAAATCTAACCATATGTTTCTTATAAATTTCTGAAGGTTCCTTAAAATTTAATTATAATTTGCCGTAAATGTATTTATGTTGCTACAGTCAGACAAACAAAATCTAAAGGAAAGGGAGGAATCTGCCCGAAACGCCTGGGCTGTGATAAAGGGACCATGGTGTTGTACGTTTATATTGTCTGATGAATTAATAAATAAATAATAATAAATAAAAACCTTTTCTACACCCAAAATGTTCAGATTAAAGTTTTAATTAACCTTTAATGAAAGTGAATTCCCCTTTGAAGAGATTAAAATGACTGTGTGGCTTTTCTTTTTCCAGAAAGGGTGGTGTCCGAATTTGGAGCTGTTGGAGATCAACACGAAGCTGGACAGCAAAGACTGCGAGCTTCCGGTTTCCATCACGGCTCTTCAGGCCGTCTGTCCCAAACTGAAGGTAAACAACTCATCAGCTGTGTGCCGACTGGCTGCGATGGCGCTCTGAGCTCCTTTCTACGCCTCCCGCAGATCTTCCGGATGCTCAACGTCCGCCCGCGGCATAAGATGGTGCAGAAAGTGGGCGGCGCCGAGGCAGGCTTCCCGGTGCTGGAGGAGTTCTGCATCGCATCCGCGGCATACTCCTACCTGAGCGACAAAGACCTGATGGACATTCTGTTCGGATCCAGCAAACTGAGAGTGCTGGATCTACGGGGCTGTTCGCGAATCACACCCGCCGGCCTGGCGGCGCTGCCCTGTCCTGGTAGGTGAAACGTGAGACTAACAAACACGGGCTTCCACTTACTTAATGGGTGGATACTTCAGACTTCATAGCAAAGGGGTAGGAGTACGCTTTCACATAGGAAACTATTGCGCCGAAAGACGCAAATAAAGAGTTGCCTTTTCATAAATAATGTTATAAATGTTTAGCTGTTGTTGTAAACCTTACAATAAGTCGAAGGTTACCCACGACAGCAAAATGTGCAGTCTGGCCGGCCCAGGAATGTTTCAGAAATAAAAGTAGCAATGTGGTAATTTGCAATATGGTTTTAATCGGGGGACATTATAAATATAAAATAAGGATGTATGTAATTTTTATCTCTGCGGTTATAAAGCTGGAATGTTGTATTGTATCTCTGTGTGACGCCTGTGTGTCTGCAAACAGCCACGAGCCGACCGACCTCCTGATACGGTTCAGCTTAGATGGAGAGAGGGGGGCTCAGTCCATAGGGCTGGAAACATGGAGCTTGGCCTTCACACTCTGTTTAAAGACGAAGGCGTAGGGCTCTGAGGGGGAGAATTGAGATTGTGCCTAAATCTTTCAAGTTTATTGTACAGCTCAGAAAGACATGATAAATACTGTCAACCATTCAAAGATGCTCAGCTGATGAGATATTAGATGACCCTGTGGTAATTTAACGTACCTATCATTTAAGTTTGCTTCCTAATCAGTGCCACTTTCTCTGCCGTCAGACCTGGAGTGTCTGTTCTGGGGACAGTATTACAACAGCTACATGGTGTCTACATTCCCGAAGAGCGGACTTCCCATGGTCACCCGGAAGTGGGCCCAGACGCTGCAGCAGCTCGACATCGCCAACCAACTCTTCACCGAAGAGGACTTGGAGTTAGGGATGAGTTTTCTCGCCCAAGAGGCTGAGATGAACACGCTGCGCTCCCTCAACCTCAGCGGAACCAGGATCACGCCGCGAGCCCTCAGGTACGTTCTGCCCCCAGTTCGTAGAAACAAGCATGAGTGAAACATTCGGAGGAGTAAATCCTGAATCTAACCTGCGATTTATCCCACAGGTCCGTCGTCGGACAGCAGAGTGCTTTGAACTACCTCAACCTTTCCTCCTGTCGCTACCTTCCAAGAGGAGTGAAAAAAATATACCGCAGCCAAGAAGAAATCCGCCAGCTGCTGGACAAGCTGGAATAAGTCTGTTTGATTCCGGAAATCACTCACAAGTCAAACATCTTTGAACTGGCCTGATGCTCCATCAGGGTGGGAAATGGATTTCCCCTCAGGTTTTTTTCTAAATGTTTTATACGGTAAACAATTGATACTTGAGTTATACTGCTTAGATAGAAAATTATTGTAATTTAGTGATAAATCCCGATGCCTTTATGGTATCAAACATCAACTTTCATTTTCAAACATGTCAGAAAATTTCTCCAAGATAATAATGGACACATCCTTTTTGTTTTAGATGATCTTATGTGCAAAAGTTGAGGAAAATTTGTGCTTTTGTTTTTAATTTATGGTCTTGTTTTTTTCTTAATACAAAGCAACAAAAATAACTTTTTTCAAAAGGCAGGTAATGTTCAAAAATTAACCTCAAAGGTTTCCAATATCTTTCTATCAACTACATGGTGCTCTAATGTCTACTCACGGTAAACCCTTAAAAAGGTAATAGATGGAGACATTTTCCGAGTCAGTTTGTGTTATTATGAATGGAAGCGTATTGCATTCAGTTGGGGAAAAAAGCTCTGAACTAACAGGAGTTACTGATTCCTGCTGGTCAACTGGTTTTCCATCATCAATACAAGATGTTGGTGAAAAATGAAAGCATCTCTGTACTGAGTTGGCTGTTGTGAATGATGTTATTGTGGGTCAAGAGCATTTTAAACAAACTGTATTATTAAAACAGGCTGAATGTATTACATGTCCATAAATTCAATGATTCTTTAGTGCTGACAAGAAGTGAATGTTACCTTGTAAAAGTACTTTTATTTCAAATTATCCTGATAATTCAGGAAAACTGTTATAAGAAACTCAAGAAAAATAAAGCTGTTTAAAAATCAATAATCTTGTTCATTTGGAAAAACAGCTTTTTATTTTTTCCAAGTAAATGCAATAGGCTTCCATAATTATATGCTGACTCATAAAAGCTGTGCAACTCATTAACCTTTGATTGAATAAAAAGGTTTGTTAAAAAAAGACCAGTCCGTTTATCATCCATTTATTTCATCACATGAAAGAATTAACAAATGAATTCCCTTTTTGCAAAATAAATGTATAATAGATTTCATATTTGAACAATGAAAACAATATAAAAGCTTCTGATGAAATATTTCATTGCAAGCGTGAAGGATCCCATCTGTTTACATAACAACTAACCCCATGAAACCCATCATTAAAAGAATCAAACAACAAGAACATGATAAATCAGAAGTAGTTGCACTTAAAAATACATAAAAGGTTAAAAATACATAAAACAGTGTATGCAGGATTTTTAGGTGTCAAGCTCAATCATAAGGTCACATTTTAAAAACAGTCTACCAGGCTTGCAGTATTCAGACACTGGCTAAAACACCAATACATCAGTATCAAAGCTTTGTGATAAAAAATGTTTGAATGATTTTATAATGTAAAAGCATTTGACAGCTTATTTTTCCCAGATTTCTGAATAGTACAGGTTTAAGGTGAGAGGCGAAACTGTTTCAGTAACTGTTGCAGTAGAATTCAAACTATTTGTTCAGTGGGAATAAACTAAGGCCTGTGATAGGATCTGTGATGCATCTCTCAACCAGCTGAAGGTAGGTGAGGTTCTCCTGAGTGTTGGGGTCAAAGAACCCCTTGG